>JAJHUT010000114.1:0-85042 GCA_020916435.1 Oxytropis ochrocephala
CGGTAGTACTTCGTTCAGTTACGTATTGCTTATTGTCAAAGATAAACACTACATATAATATATAACAAATAATCTGTAATCACAGAGAACACAGATATAAAAAATACCATATATCGATCCATATCTAATACATTATGATGCCTCCTCCACCGCATACCGACAAACGTATATCCCTAACTTAGATTGGGTGCCCCAGGGCATAGCCAAAAGAAAAACCAGACAGAGTTGAGATTAATCTTCTAGCGAGAATTGAGAACTGTCATCGCTGGTGCAAAAGCTAAAGCCCTAGAAGCTCGGAGTAGGTTGGGTCAAGCAGTTAGAGGAGATGAGAGAGCACTACAAAGCGGAACCGAAATAACTTAATAACAACAACAATGATCGAGATCTGAAAGACCTGTTGACAGCGCGAATAGGTAAGAGATCCCAATGAGTGAAGACGATGTCATCATGAAAGAGATATGGTCTAGCTGATTATGATGACGAGGACGAGAAAGATGGGTACAAATGATGAGAACCCAAAGGCGAGCCTACGGGAGAAGTCAGTGAGGACGATGCCATTTTTACGACGAGCAGGCAGAGCAACCACTCGCCCAGGGCAACTAGGGAGGTTTGGCAAACGATACGTTGCCGGCAACATATCATGCTTCAAATGAAGAGGACCCGTAATTTGAATCAAGGTGGCATCACAAACGATGATGAGGACGACGAGGATGAAGACCTCATGATAAAACCAACCGACAATCTAATCGTTGCTGCCATGTCAGTAGAGATGAATCATCAATAGAGGTGTATGTCTATGACAATGAGCAAAAATTCATTCTATCTCCATCATGATATCATTCCAGGCAGACTATCCGTGCTGTATTTTAGATGGATTGGGCATGCACGATACCAAGAAAAGAATCTTGCCGCAGCTGGTTATATGAATCCGGATATCTTTCTATGGGATCTTGATGTTGTAGACATCCTGGAGCCAGTCGAGATCCTGAAAGGTCACACGGATGCCGTAATTGACATTTGTTGGAACACCGTCAGAAGTGAAGAACATTATTGCGAGTGGTAGTGCAGACAAGCATGTTAGACTTTGGAATTTAGATGAGTGCAAATCAATTAGCAATATCAAATTGTCGGGCAAAGTGTCTTGCGCTCGAGTTCGGCATTTATGAGCAATCTCTATTGCTTGGCGGCGATTTGAATCGTAACGTTAGTGTCATAGACACTAGATCAGGTGCCGTAGTGAACAAATGGCAGCTTCAGGGCGAAGTTGAAAAGGTTAGATGGGTTCCAATAGACCACTCCAAGTTCTTGGTCTCCGACGATCAAGGTTTTGTTTTATTGTTTTGATATACGTCACTCGGACAATAGCCAACCGGCAGTGAAATTTCCACGCATGAAATATCTGTTACTGGACTAGAATTTAGTCCAAAGTGTGACGACATGCTTGTGACAGCATCGGCTGACGACACAGTAAAAGTCTGGGATACCAGAGCAACATTTCGAGGAACCAAAACGCCGCAGTGGAACCAACTTTAGTCAAGGAGATCACAGATTTAAGAGTTGGTAATATATTAAGTCTCAGGATGTGTCCCAATTCACTGGCAAGAATTGCAGTCGGTGGTGATAGCAAATGTAACTCATTCACAACGTATGACCTCATGTGAAGGAAGGTAAAGTAAACGCATAGTGGCTTTTGTGAGTGGTTCCAGCGAAACGCAACAGTGCAACATGTAAATTTATAAGACACTAGCTTACAATGTTGGAAACCAACGTATAGCTTCATCTAATCTAACATTTTAATACTCTCTCAATCAACTTCCCTGTTCATGCATGTGATCAAACTACCTATAGTTAAAGACAGATTTGTAGATGCATAGGAGAGATCATCTATACAGCCAAACGACCAACTAACTAGCTAATTCAGAACACGAGCTCTATCAGCTCTTAATTTGTATCCAGGAAGGGAAACTGAATAAAGTCGAATAACAATGATTAGCTGGATCATTAGAATGCACCTAAAGTCCATCGAGGATGATTCGGATATTCATAACAGATTCCACTGGAAGACTGTTTTCTAACTATTGTTTTGGCTAATAATCATGAACTAGATTCTGGTGTCCTTTAGGATACAAATTGTGTTGATTTCTGAAACAAAATGACTGCTGTAACTATGTTCAATAATTGTTATTTGGATGTAAATATACCTTGGTGAACTTCAAGTCAGATACTACCACAAATTTCTTTTTAATTACTATCAAATACAGTGTGATTTATACATGTCTGAACTTGTCGACTGAAGCTATCATTTGCTTACGGGTGACCCGAGTTCGACTTCTACTATATCAACATTCATAAATAGACAGGAGTTTTTATTCTAACTTCTGGTTGAGTCGAGAAGATTTCGTCCTCTGAGCTCAAACCTTGACTGCTCCTAAGTACTGAATGATTACTCTCTCAAGATAGAACGTTGGGACATGGCGGAGTAGTCCTCCATAAAGCCAATATGACCACCTCTAGCCGTCACTAGCGCATAGCGCACTTGGGGTTTGCCTCGATCTGTTTCAATGGAAGAACTGGATATGGGCAGAAGATATCGTCCGCGGCGTTTATGCAAAGGGTAGGTTTCCTGATAAGATGTAATCGATCTTTGTTCGATGCATCAATGTGATACTCGTCAACCGAGCTGTAGTTCCACATCTTGTGAGTAAATCTATCGTCAAATTGTCTCATGTTTCTACTTTCAACAATTTCATCGATATTATATTTGCCGCTCTTAGACAAAACCTCCTGATTCTCTCTTCTTTACAAGACGAATGAGAGATCTTGTCAGGTGTAAATTGAGAAGCACTGTTCCAGCCAGGCTCTTCGAGACTTTTTACAGCCGGCCCAAGTCAAAACAGACTGAAACAAGCATTGCGGCATCAACAAGTGCCTCTTCACCTCGCTCAGCAAGATATCTACAAAGAACTATACCTCCTAGAGATATACCGACGGCAACTATTTTGGAATTTGGGTGAGTTGTCTTGATATGCTTCAGCAACATTCAAGGTCATCATAGTTTGTGGCACAATATAAACGAGCTGTCTTGAGTTTCATTCCACCCCTTGCCTGATTATTAAATACGCAAGTTTTGTACCTGATTGAATTGGTCATTGTTACTGCCGTTCTAATATATTCAGTTTGAGAGTCGTCGCCAACCAAGCCTGGTAAAAATAGTGCAATCGGCTTACCATCATCTTCTACTAATAGTTGGTGAGTAAATATGAGTAGATTCATTATACTTCTCTAGTAACTCGGCATAGAATTTCTGTCCATCTGGAAGTTGTAATGTTGGCCCTGGACCTTCGTACCAGTCTAGTGTTACAGCTAGCATTCTTCGCCGAGAGATCTTTTCAATCTTTTGGATTGGTTAATTTGCTATTTCTCAATGGAACCTCGTCGTCTACAGGCACAAATTCGCGTCTATATTGTGGAATAGTATATCACAGCTCGTATCCCGTTGGCTAATAATGTCTGTGCATGAGTGTTCACTGACCAAATCGTTGGTTTGAATTGGTTGATGATTGGACAATTGTCCATGAGAAATTTGCGAAACCACTGTCAGAGCAAATGAGCTCAGGTTTCTAACAACGTTCTTAACATAATAAAGATAATATAACATAAATGCGCATAGAAAGACGCTAGTCGTTGGATTGGATTCATAAAAGCCGCCTAGGCTTCGAGCTTCTGAGACTATCCACCATCCCAGCCACGGAGGCATTGGCAGGCTGTCAGCAGCTTTAACTGGGGTGTATAGAGAAATAGATTGGATATTTGTAAAGCTGGCATTCTCTTATGGATTATAAATAATAGTGTTCTATCTTGCTTGAATTATAACTTGTGGAATCTAATATGTAAAATTCTGAATGATCAACAATCACAGAATATTATTGCAGATTGATGAATTATTGTTTTCAAAGATTGACTACTCTGAGTAGATAAATCTTGAAATGTTATTTAGTTTCGATGGTAAATTTTATACTGCACTTTTATGACTTCACATTGACCGCCCAACTAGTGAGTCAGGTATTTTGGTCGCTGATATAAGTGACGTCGACTTAGGCGAGTAATAGAAGAACGTGGTTTCACCGTTGTTCACTCTAGTGTTGGGTGACGAATGGTTGAGGAACTACTCACAAAGTCGACGCTAACCGGTTGCCGTTTGTCATGCAAAGTGCATGTGACAGATTGCAATAGAGATAAGCAATTCATGAGATACTATCTCACGATTGTATGCCTTCTAATATTTGCGGACACCTTTACCGCCAATTAGTATTGTCCTTAGGCTGAAATTTCGCTTATTACGGATCCCGGTCGATGACAATGGAGAGGTTTGTCGATATACACTTGTTGTGGGGCGGTGTTGGCCTTTCGATGGAAATTCTAACTAAGGCGATAGGTTGACGATGTTTGTGACAAAACTGATAATACGACAACAATCGACGGCCAATAACGACACAATAGATTGCGTGTGATTTTGTTCTTGATTAAGAGACTTGGATTTTGTGTTTGTGTATATAAATATATATATATATATAAATATGTATCTATATATCTTATTTATACAATTTCTTTGTCTATTGATCTAGAAATTATCTTCTTTCTGCGGATATAATTAAACGATGAACAAACAAAACTACTCTCCTCACGATAATTGTTTGTTTTTCGTTCGTATCTTCTTTGGCTAACCTTTAAATAATTAAACTCGAGTTGCAGTAAATTGATTGATTCAATAACAGTACATTTAATTGATCTTGTTCTTCGGTTACTGGATATATCTATGATGGAATTATTGATCATGACCTCTACCTAGCCGGTGCTAGAGTGTTGGATAACTTTTGATTCACTCTGATTCTACTAAGGCGCAATATCAAGAATCAACTAACTATAATAATTGTTTCTTGCAAGGGAACTTGAATAATATTCCAGAAATGGTAGAAGGTAATTGCTGCTGTTTCTGATTCAAATAAGTCAATGTTTATGTCGATCACTGGTGAGGATATAAAATCAACAACACATTTCTAGACAAACAAGATGAAAGACTTGAGTGGCTTCTGTCTACCGAATTTTCAAGAGCAACTCGATGCGACAGCGGCGCGCTGCGCGCAAGGCGTCTCCCATCCAATGTCTCTCAAGCGCCTTTTTGTTGCGGCCTTCGGCGTGGCTCTGACGCGGCAGTTGCAGTAACACCATCCGTCCAACGAGAAAGATGTGGAGAAAGTTCGCTGCCGAAAGTTTGCT
This sequence comes from Oxytropis ochrocephala, assembly GCA_020916435.1. Taxonomy (NCBI): domain Eukaryota; kingdom Viridiplantae; phylum Streptophyta; class Magnoliopsida; order Fabales; family Fabaceae; genus Oxytropis; species Oxytropis ochrocephala. Next base: position 5,278 of record JAJHUT010000114.1, read on the forward strand.
GCTCCTCACATGTTCGTAACATGGAGCTCGACTGTGCGCTGAACGCCTCATATTCGTGGCACAGAAATCACCTGTCGCCTTGTGGGTCTCAATTCGATTATTCGGCACATGTGCGTGCTCTTGTTTGTGATCTGATGTGCTCGAATTAGTTCGCTCGGCGCCGAACTGCAATAATAAGGCTCGCTCCAGGAGAAGGCGTATCTCTACTTAGCTTCGTTGTAGAGATGTAGCTGCAGCTCGAGCCGTGATCAGAGCCGAGCTGTCGACTATCAGGGCAGCTCGGCTCTTTGCCGGCCCGGCTTTTCCCCCTCTTTAGCGGCTCAAGCTGCGCGCGCCCGAGCAGACATGGCTCAGGTCCTATCACTATTGACACCAACGGGATTGTTGTTGCTGGCTCCGCCCCACTGAAAGAGATAAATAATTCATCAAATTACTTCTCGTCGAATAAACAAACACCTGGTCACACTCATTTAGTCTCGTTCCGGGACACTTATTTTGGTGGGCTCCAGTTGATCGTGAACGAGCAACCAAAATGAAAACAGATAACAGAAAGGGTTGCTGGCGCCTGTGACGCTCAATCATATTAGAGTCGATTCATGGCTAACCAATCGGATTGGTGACCATGACGCATGGCAAACAAAGGAAGAGATGAGCTCGAACTAAGCCCTTCCAATGTAATTGGAATCCTCCAGGCATCGTTCGGCTTTGCTGGCTGACGTTAACAAGAGAGTGGGCACGCAATCAAGTAGACGTCTATTAATTTTAACAAAGCGCCTTGCAACAATCTCGATATTAGTAATCTGACAAGCCGTTTCTATCTGCATCGCTTACCCACTCTCTAATTGGCTTAAGGAAGTCATATGCGAGGAAGCCCTTTTGCTTTTCGCTTCTTTCTTCAAATCTCGGCCGAAGAAGCCTCATAGGGGAACGTAAACATTATCGAGGTAGCTCACTGGCATGCGTATGTTTGTCGACGATGGTGACGTCCCCGAATCAACGTGGCGAAAGAAGTAGCTGAAGAAGATTTCAGAAAACAAGGACCACAACGAACAGATACGTACAACCTGATCTCTCTGTGTGCCAGGCAATCAACCAGAATGTTCTAACTGGTTAGGAGTAGCCGAGAGATTGACAAGAGCCTTATGAGTTTTGTTTAGTATTCTTAAGAACTAGCACCACCATCATCCACATGTACACGCTGCTCCTCCAACTTTACCGTTCTGGATAATAACAGCTTTAACTGTCAGACTACTTGACAGTCAAATGTGGAGTGTAGAGAATGATGGTGGAGGATGAGTATGATAGTGTTTCATTCTCGCTTGCAGCACTGGAACGATGAGATAGTCAGTCAATGGTTCGGCGCCAGATGAAGAAAGCAGTTTGTTTGCTATGGAATATGCGAGATAATTTATTGGATTAAAGTACATGGATGGATGGTTGTATGGACGGATGGACGGATGGACGAATGGTGAATGAATGAAACGGAGCTAGTTAAGTAGAGAGTGAGAAACAAAAAGGATTCAAGTTCAGGGTTGCCATATGGCTTGTTGAAATGTAAACAAACACAAAAATGACTGGTTGACTTGGCGAATAGCAATAGAAATGGATTGATCATCAAGAGGAAAAATTCTATTTCAGCTCGAGCCTATCGAGAAATTCTTATCGTGTTCGTTTGTATTCTCCGCAATCACCTGTTTGCAAATGTTTCAAATGTTCTTCAAATCATTTGGATCAATGGTCATAATAGGCTAGTAAGATTTAGATGACCTGTTTTGCGCAGCATGTTTAATTGAGATCACATGTTTCACACTCACACACATACAAACGCATTTATGATATTCAAATTATTAGATACGAATGATTTCGTAAGCTTGCATTTCAGGGCGACTGCGACGATTCGATGCTGTGTTGGCCTGGGTTTCTAACAAATATATGATTGGGTGCTGATGGTGAAGTTGATTTAATTACTTTCACCGTGTAACCATGGTGTTTGCCACCAACTGGATAGTCCGCGTACCAGCTGGAACGATCCTTTGCCGCCCGTCAGGCGCTCCATGTCGAGCCACCCCGCTGCTGTCGTGTCCATAGCCGTGGTGTCCATGATGGTGGCCTGTAATTTATAAAAGAAAGAAACAAACAAACAAGTCTGTTAGTTGATCTGACAACTCATTCCATCAAGATGTTGAATTAGATTACCAGCACTTACCATATGATGATGCCGAGGTCTTCTGGGGATCGGAGGCCGACGACGACGATGACGATGAAGAGGCTGATGGTCTTGGTGCGTAGTTTGGAGGTGCATGGCTGGACTCCTGGCGAGACTCGAACACTGGATCGATGGCCGCCGTCAGGAGTGGCCCTCTCAGAGCGAGCAAATGGGCTAATATAAATTGGAACCGAGGCCTCGTTTGAAGACTCCGGCCGAGGGCTCATTAAAGGTCGGCGAGGCTGAGGCAGTTGTGGCGACATTCGTTCGTTGAATGTCCGAAACACCTGAGAATTCGTCGTTGAATTCCTGATTTGGCGATGGGAATGGAGGCGACAATCTTCGTCATTGCTGTTGCTATCTATTGAACGACTCTCTACATGGCAACAAACTGTCGCCAGGCCAATAATTAATAAACTCAATGAACATCCAATCAGCGATGATGTTGATCTTGTGATTTTTCTATTCGTGCTTGTTACTTGATGTTAGGGCTTTTGTCTATGTACGTATCGATTGGATTGAGTTGTTACTTAGGCTTTAGTCACTTCTAATAAATCAATGAGAGTCTATCACTAGATAAGCATTGGTTTTTATATGAGCTAACAGATATTATTCTGTCTGTCTGATATTCTGTTCGCGATGAAACCAAATGATAGATGAATGCTATATCTATTCGTTGGGTGACAAGTTGCATTCTCTACTGGCTTGCAAAATATTACTAGACTGGCCAACCTTCGGAAGGAAGGCTTGAAAGGCGGAGAAGCTATAGATGCCGTTAGCCCTTTGGGATCTGCCACAAAATCGAGATCTGCCGCTCATAGACACTAGAACCTTTCCTCAGAACTCACTTTTGGTTTCATTATATGATACAGGATCTCAGAAGAGTCGATTTCCTAGCCGCTCGTCGATGTTGCTGTTGTTGTTGATGATGATGATGTAGCCGTTGTTTGTCAATCGATTGAATGACGCAATCTACCTTTGAATGGTTGTGGAAAAGGTCAGCCGAGAAAGAAGCAAAGGGAAGCAAAGTAGGAAAGGATGACCATCACCACAGAGCAACTACACAGCAATCATCATCATCATCGTCAGGTAGCTCTTTCGCAGATCTCACTGGGATTGAATGGAGTCGAACTGTGCATAGGAAAAGTATCAAATAGGGCCATCTGTGTATTTGGTGCCACCAATTCTATCAAACAATACTCTGATACTGACCAACCAGTGAAGGCCAATAGAATACAACGACAACAACAGGCGGGCGCAGATAGTAGTGGTAGTGGTAGTGGTAGTGGTAGTGGTAGTGGTAGTGGTAGTAGTAGTAGTAGTAGTTCTGAGCTATATCAAAGTACAGTGACAACAAGTGTCCATCACAGGCTTGTCACGCATTTGAAATTGGTTTTTGTATCACACAATACTCATGGCCGAGCATCTGAGAGTGCGCCTTCTCTACATCCATCTTTCCCTCTCCGAGACAGTTCCCATAGCAGTCGTTAAAGCCATATTCAAAACACTTACATCACTCATCCAGACGAGAGATGGCTGCTAGTTGAAGTTGGCCCGCAAGGCTACCATGAACACCAAACACACACAAATTATTTCAACCTTTTCAAGGATCTTGAATCTGATATTGTCTCGCGATTGTTATCATCATCATCTGGTAGTCATTATTTGTGGTGCCTAAAAGGACAAACCGGTAATTTGGTGGCGATAAACTGAAATTGTTGTACTTTCTACTATTATGTCATACACACAAACACACAATGCAATGTCCAATCATGACTGCCTGAAGAGTAGACGACGACGCCGCCGCCGCCGTCACAGATAAAGGGCGAGTAAAAAGGTGCTGGCGAAGGGCTAAGAGTCTGGTGTGGCCTTTGCGCTGATGCCTTAGCGTTGGCCATAATTTTGATGTCACTTCCATGGGATATATTTATATATAAACTAGACAACACTTGACCACTAAGGTTACTGGGCCAATCAATGGAGTGACTGACACATACACATTGAGATGGTAGTGTTCGATAGAAAAAGCAAAGGATCAGCTGATCATTTCTATTCCTTCCATCAAGTCCATCGCAAGTGACCAATTCAGTTTCATATTGCTGGCCGCTACATAAACCGCCCACAAACTACCTGCATATCTGACTCCCGAATCTAATGGCCGCTCTGTCTACCTGCGAGAAATGAGCACTAAAACCAGACGAAGCCACCCTCACCGTCGTCGTCGGCGGCCGCTTTGGTGTTCATACAGATGATATGTTCTCCTTTCATAAAGGGGGATATGTTGTGCAACCCTCTGTACTTCGTGTGAGCGTGATGTATATAATTTTCTGGTTGTGCTGGTGTTCAGACAATACCTATGAATACATTTTCTCACTTCTGTCTCGCCTTTTGTGTAAGTACAACATTATGCAATTTGTTGAATATTTGCACGACTATGTATCTTGCCTTGAATTTAAACGATCGATTGATCGACCAGTCTAGACAGTTGATGACTTAGCAGGAATAGATATTTAGATCAAAACCGCTTTCCAACAAATACAGGTCGCAGGTAATGGAACGATTCGCGTGACATTGAATCAGCTCATTGTTGTGCCATCCATTCCGTGGCTACGTGACGAAAATTTAACAACAACAACAACAACATGACATATGTCTTGTTTTGGTTCAATCTTAGCTGACAGAGAGGATCCTGAGTCTGTATTGGAGGTAATCCCAGGCCGGGAATCTTGCGAAGTTTTCGTGGGCATAGACAAACAAAACAAGTAGTAATTCATTTGATCCGCCCTTCCATGTTAGTGTGCGGATTTTATGCCCATTGCGGTTGCCTTGGCGACAAACCCGGATTCTTTTCCTACACTGTGACAGGACAAGTAGAAATTGCTAGTCAACGTAGAAGAGGGAATATAACGAGAGAGATGGCTATGAACATACATCTGATGAGAAGGTATGAAGCGGGTCCATTCATGATGAACCCTTTCTAGTCTATGAGATCTGTCAATTTATTATTTACACTTAAACGATTAAGTAGTCCCCGAAAATCCATGCACCTGGCCTGGTCTGGCCTAGCCTAGCTGCCTTGTCCAAACAGCCCTCGAGGCCCAACCGATGGCAGGCCGCCGCCAGCCTCTGCGGACAGGCAGGCGTCGAGTTGTTCAGCCCTTTCGCGTGCGCTGGCAGTTTCTGACCGCGTGTGCATGAGCTCGCACAGCAGGTCACATTGCCACCTGTCGCCTGGCTTTCAGGCGGGCCCCACTCACCTCCCAGACCAGCCATGGGCGCCCCAAATATTTCCCTGATATGTAAACCAATTGCACATGTGTCAACATTGCAAACATGTCCTCGCTCTTGAGGTTAAATTTAAAGCATTTATAGAGTCGATTATTCCTACGCCACTGGTGGTGGCGCGGTTATTGGGCTGGCTGGCCATTGTATGTGTTAGACTGGCCGGTTCGTCTTGTTTCTTGATTGCTAATATCTCCGCGATATCGTAGAATAATTTGTCTACAGATTCGTTGTTTAAAGCTGAAGTTTCCGCGAATAGATCAAACTTATTTAAATTTGAAAATTTCTCGCCAATGGAGTAAGGTACTTCGCGCTCTTTTGTCGCATTTATTGCCAACCCAGACACGCAAAACACCGCTACCATGTTGCGTCTCTCTATCTAATACTGCATCGACATCACAGATCCACTTGGATAGGCATCATGAGGGCTGCGATGATATGTCATAAACTAGTATCAAACAATGGGCAGATCTATAGTAGCTCTGTGTGATGGACCTGAAACGCTCCTGGCCGGCTGTATCCCATAATTGTAGCTTGATTTTCAAGTATTATTGGCCACCACCGTCTTAATCATGAAATCGACTGGCTATGGTGGCCCCTTGCTGGCCACTTCTGGAACATTTCCCTGTGTGAATTGGCGTACCAGACATGTCTTGCCCACACCTGTTGTTCAATAATATTATGTAATATACATGCGGATATCATGCAATGGTTATAATTGGTTTCATGTTTTTGCATATAATTCAATAGAGATTATTATATTCTCTTTGGTTATGAAAAAGAATAAATAATACTCACTCTGCGTTGCCGACTAGAACTATCTTGAACAAGTACTCGTAGTCGTCCATGACGCTTCAATGGTTGGAATGTTTATTTTCGTAATACTTATATTCCAAGTTATTAGATTGTTTCAGAGCTGAGATTCTGATCCATACAGACAACAATGAATCTTGGCAGAAATACAATCGTGTCTGTTCCATAGTTGAGCAATACCATTAGTTGGGGCTAAATAATTATGGCATTCTTCTGTCTTATAGATGAGGATGAATTTTGAGTCCGATTCTGGCCGAAGCTGCCGAGGTAAACAGAGGGCAAGACAGGTAGAGATAGCGTGGAGGAGATCAAGAGAGTGAGGAACTGCCAGGAGCGACAGCTCTAAGTCACGGGCCGTGACGCCGCGACTGTCTGATCGGGCGAGGCAAACTGGAGGTGAGACAGGTAGGAGTAGCGCAGAGGAGATCGAGACAGTGGGAGAAAAACAAGAGATCTAGAGGGTGAGGAAAAGGCTCGGCGCACAGAGATTGTGTGGCAGAGGTAAAGAGGGCAGGAGAGAGGCAGAACCAAAGAGAGCTGTGCGAACGAAGCTGTGCCCCTCGGCCATGCAGCCACTAGTGATATAATATTTGGAGACAATCGCATTTTTCTTATTTTCACAAGATTGGTTGATGATCAATCAAATCATTAGCTTGGTATAATTCTCTAACCGATGGCGTCAAATAATCTCGCACACGCGGGCAGAAAGTCCATGGCGATGGGGCCTAGCGTGAGGAATTTGATTCATCATTACAAACTCGATCCAGCCAAAATCACCTCAACAGGGCCGTACCAGACCCTAATAAAGAGCGCGACGTATTATCATATATCAATCAGAACAGACTGAATCCTGCCGACAACCATTCGGCCTCCCACATCAAAACAGTCAACCACAATCAACATCGAACAAGGTTTACGTGCCAAATCTAGATCTTAGTGGCGCTGCAGCCACCGAATACAGGCCCGGAGGGATTCTCAAAGATAGCCAAGAGACTTTTAGATATGTGATGCATGTGTTTCAGTATGATGAACGTTTTTGTTGATTATTATTGTTTATTATTTCCGTTAACTTGTATAAATAGCACTAATATATCATAACATTACATAATATTGATATAAATTCATATATATATGTGTGTGTAATAGAAATTTTACTCTCACAAAACTAATGATTTCTTGTCTCGTTGACTGACCAACTCATGTGTCTCTCTTTCACTTCGATCTAGCTAGCCTCCTCTTGGCCGCCCCAGTTGACCCTCCATGTCTCTTGATGGTGGCAGCTCCTTGGCCCGGGCATTTAGCCCTGTGCCTCTGGCTTGATGGCAGCCTCAATTGCTTGGGGCCGCACCAAGTGAAAATCTCAAATAGTTTAAACCTAATTCGCGCCAGTAAACCATCTTGTCTAGTCTGTTGGTGTTGGTAAATAAAGTTTATATTTTATGTTTATTTAGGTTATTGTTAATAATATCAATCAAAGAATATTGTGTTTATTGGTAGAGGTGATGTTATGGGATCCACAAAAAGTATTTCTTGATTGGTGTTATTTTCTGTTGTCAACAAATGGAACAAACGCACGAGAGAGGTTCACACGCCGCCGTCGTTGCTGCTGCTGACTGTTCGTTTCTCCGCACCCCAACACACACGCAAATCCAATGGCATCCTACGCGCAAAAGTGCGCCACGCCGAGGCAAATGCGCTCGTGTCGAACTACCATAGAGACGAAGCGAGAAACGCAGGAGTGCAACAAACGAAGGTCGTCGTTGTCCTTTGCTGCCGTGGCGCCGTCCTATACAATAGGATTCACATAATTACATAACTGGTACCATTACAATTAGAGTATTGATTCTCTCGTGTCACCTAGTTGTTCTTGACAAAATCCACGCCCTTCTTGATGCTGGCCTGTAGCTCGGCCTTGGCAGCCTCGACCATCCCTTTGCTCGTAGTCACCAGCCAGCTGCCAAGACCCAAGTTCTTCTCCCAGACCATGCTTGCCCAAAATGACTGGGGTCAGAAAAGTAGTCTAAACTCGGAACAACAGTCGACTTGACATACGAGTATTCGACAACGTTAGGCTCGCCTCTCAATCCTCTCAATAAAGAGAATGTAAATCTAGCGCCAGCATAGGCCATCGACAGGGTTGCTGGAACCACCACTCCGCCCTTTTGCCTCTCACAACCTCAGTTCCAGCCTCCTGGATTCTCTTCGTCAATGGGTCAAGTTGATCTTGTGAGAAGGTGACGGTCGGCTTTGCTTTGTGAGATGAGCGGATAATAGTGACACCCGCATGACCTCCAATGACGGGTACATTCACCTCAGTTGGGTCCAAGTTTCTTAAATTTCCAACGAAGGCATTTGCACGAACAACGTCCAACGTGGTGACACCAAAGATTCTGTTTGGATCATAGGAACCCACTTTCTTGTAAACCTCTGAGGCAATTGGTACAGTTGGAATTGACTGGGCTTGAGATGATTGCAATAAGTGCTTTCGGTGCCACTTCGGCACAGACCTTGCACAGATCTCTCTTACAATGGAGGCATTAGTGTTGAACAGATCGTCTCGTGTCATACCGGGCTTTACGTGGAACTCCAGCAGGTATCACGACCACATGTGAGTCTTCACGCAATCAGCCAACTGATCTAGTCCTTGATGGGCTGTAATATTGGCCTTCGAGTTGATGATGGCTCAAATCGGCCGCCACACCAGCTGTATTAGCGACATCATACAAGGCTAAATGGCTTATAAGTGGGCTTGCCTTGAGTAAAAGTGAAAGTGGTTGGCCGATACCACCGCTAGCTCCTAGAACGGCAATCTTGCTGATTAAACTCATTGTGCTCTTCAGACAATAATAATTTAAATGATAGAGTTTATAAACTATTTAGTATATAATAAAATAATAAATTTTAGGTATTTGTAATAGTGAATTGTTGATCGAGAAAAGTCAAGTTGGAAACGAAAAAATTGGCATCTCTCCTTCCTTGTTCTGCTTTACATCACGTTCTGTGCCGATTACGACGTCAGTGATCTTTCGTGGTATGCAGTGCACTTTTCACGGGCGTGAGGGCGCGAAGTTTGAAGTCGGCGCATCTCGCGGAACACAGCAGTGGACACCTGCAAAATCTATAGACTTACTGTAGGCTGCCTACGGTAGCCACTTAACAGCTCCTTTTGATAGTTTCTTTTGAATCTTGATCGGTCATCGTCATCAGACCTGTTAATCGATTGTTAGCTGCTTATTTAACAAACTCACTGGTCCGATTGGTCAGTTGATTCCCTGGTTAAGTGCTAATTCAACTCATTATGACGCGGAGCGATAAATGGCTACTGTTCTTCAGTCAAGATGAAATTTTGATAAGTTAGCGGTTGATAGCACTTGGCAACAACAAAAACAGACAGTAATGATGTTGGTTCTTCCTTTTGCTAAGATTTCTATCATTATTACAACCCGCACGATAGCCTTTACAGTCATTAGTAGAGTTTCTGACCAGAGCTAGTAATTAGATATATATTTTCACCAAATTACTCTCACTAGAGATTATTATCACAACTTGAAGTATAGGTCGAGGAATCCAGTGAAAAAGGCATTCTCAATCAAGGTTGAGTCAAATCTAAGATACCATCATCTTGGTTAGACCCCCGAGTGTCTATCAAAGATTGCAGTGAGAGAGTAGACCAGATATGTCTCTGTTGAGTTTCACAAGAAACATCACGCACGACTGAACCATTTGCAGGCTACAACATCCGATTGTATATGTGCACCAAACTATAAAGTCAAAACATATGCAACTCAGAGAATTCCTCAGTTTTCGACGTCTCTCGCATGATGCAATTGACAGTTCGAGGAAAAGATGGACACAAATTTATGGATCGTCTATCTGTGGCTGACACTAAAGGTATGGGCAACAACAGGTGCACGTTATCAATGTTGACTGATCAATCGGGTGGAATCATAAACGATTGTATTATAGCTGTGCAACACATCCAACCAATTTGATGTAATGCTGGCAATGCTCGTTTTGTCTGGCTCTGGCTTTAGTCACAGAGGTCAGAAGGTCAGCTGGGTGTTCATCTAGAGAGATTCAACAATAGAGGTTTGGCTTGTACTGCGAGGGCTTAAAGCTGCACAGGTACTTCAAGAAATAGTTGAGATCGGACAGAGGGACATTGAGTTTATGATCACAACTGACGCTATGGTCAGAAATGTCGGAATATGCATGATAATAAGGTGCGGTATATAGGTGAGGATGGTTTCAAGATCTCAGTGGATCCAACCAAGGACGAGGTGTTGATGGATTTGCTCTGCCAAAGGCACCTGGTGAAACCCGCAGGCTTGGAGCGCTCGAGATACGTTGCGACTGGAAAGCTCGTCTTTTTCTAGATGATCTTTGATATCATTGACAACACCTGCTGAGACTGGGCCTGCTTGGCCAATACATAAGATAAGAGGAGCTGAGGGCGGCTTCCTCGCGTCTTGAGTGATTCTCGTGCAACTCAAGCGAGCGACTACTATAAGAAGAACTAGTCTTGTAGCAATCCAGGGACGACCATCAAAGCGAGTGAAGGCTGCCAGGTTTACGATATGGATGGTAAAACCACTCTAGAGACATTAACTACGCACAAGCTAGGTAGTGATATAGCGATAGCCCACTTGCCAGCAGATGTTTCAAAAAAATGTTGGCCAGAAGATTGGTTTCATAATCAGCGGGAAAACATTTGAATATGGAATCGCTAAGATTCCGCTCGTTGAAACCAACTACTATTTCAAAGCCAAATGTACATTATGGACTCAAATATTGATTTTATCTAATATTATTTCTGCATTTTAATTTATCAGAACGATTCGATGAGTCTTGCAGCTAAATTCTTCATTGTTCCATGAACTTTTCCAGGTGTTGAACTGAGGATTAAATTGCATATAGCGGTTCGTGCAGCCCTGATATTTTGATAAGATCCTAGGATGTGAACGTGGTGACCAGCTAAAACTATCCTTGTTTTGGTTACATTCTCAATTGTGTATTTAGTTCTCTCGCTCTTGCTGGCAATACGGCTGATGGCTCTGGACAAATGGTGCTCCCTTTAGAGGTTTCTACATCTGTCACTTGGAAGGATTCTAGAAATAACTGATCTAATCTCAGTAATGCTAGTGCATCATCGACATCAAAACCTAATACGAATGCTCTAACAAAGTCGGCTGCCTTCTGGAGAACCGATATATCTTCTGTCGTCGGACTCGGCCTAATCTCCACTGTTTTGTCCTATTGTTGAATCTTACTTGAAGCTTTAAGGTGCCTGACAATTGGAGAAAATATCTTCAACCAATTTTGTTTCAAAGGTGTTAAACGAGTATTGGGCACAAAAAACTTTCTGGTGTCGACGGCTTTATCAACTGTGATGGTTTCTTTGGGGTTGTTTACTTTTGTTTTCTTGACAGGTTTGCCTGTTTTCGGGTCCAATTTCTTCAGCCTAATCTCAGGCGCCGTTGATTTTAACTCCTCTACCTGCATCGCATCTGGCATTGTTGAGTTAATGTGTTCTTTCAGTTTAATAGTAGATTTAATTAATTGATGGAAGGATGAAATAGCAAGATGAGAGTTATGGAAGCAATGAATATGTTCAGCTAGCGAGTTTCAGAGTCCGCCGCCAAGCATGTTCGCTACACGTTACACACATTTTGCACAAAGCGAAAGTTAACCCGTAAAACACATGGCACGCGAAAGCACGCTGGATCAACACCAATACCCCGTGTTTCAAACAAACCAAGACGCCAACATCCACAACGAGATATAATATAACTATCAATCAGATATTTGATAATTAACAACTCAATATTAAAACCATAATGCCTAACACCTATAAATTGTTGAAAAGGCTCAGAGCCTCAATTGGAGGAGGACGAAAAGAATGTCGCTTATATTAGAGGCTTCTCCGCGAGCGAACTTGTCAACAAAGTTATGAAGGATATTTACATGTTAAAGAAGCCCATAGGAGTTCCATTGAACAAGAAAAATGTCATCCAACCCTTCGAGGACGCCTGCACCTATAGAATTTATTTGCCAGAAGAACGATTGCCCTCTGTTTTTATTCACATCTAACAACAAGAAACGGCCTCATAATCTAGTTATGGGCAGGCTCTTTGACGGTCACATTCTAGATATGGTTGAATTTGGAGTTGAGAAGTACAAATCTATAGAGGACTTCGGAGCAAGAATATCTTTGGGTGTTAAACCAGTGCTCATATTCGCAGGAGAACCTTTCTTGAGACAGAGTTCGACATGATTCGGATCAAAAATCTACTCAATGACATCTTCCAAGGCCCAGTACCTGAGAGAGTTCGAGTCAAGGGTATCGAGCATGTTATCATGTTCATAGCTCATGGCGGAAAGATTTATATTAGACCATATTTAGTTGAACAAAAGAAAGTTTCTGGTTCCGATCGCACCGTGGCCACATGCCACGACATGGGCCTCAGCTAGATCTAGTTATAAGGAGAACACAATTAGCCGACCATGATCACTTTAATCAGGCATGTAAACAGAAACCCAAATTACCCAAGTCCAAGAGGAATAAGAATGTCTCCAAGGATGAGCTCTGAACCACGCATGGTAAAATCTCACATTGGGCGACAAGACTTTGACAAAATGTACAGCGTTAAATACTAGTAGTTATATGTACCAATTTATTTATGTGATGATACATTTCAATAATGAAGATCGAATCAGAGATATTCCGGGGTTCATCATCATCGTCGTCGTTATCGTCGACTCAGAATCCAATCTTGACTAGATTTGTAATTTCCATTCTTCGCATCACTTAGAATCTTGAACAATGGATCAAGTTTAGATTGACGGCATCAATTTCCTTTTTCTTGGCCAGAATTGCCTGGAACTCTTTTGATACAGTTTGCGATATTGGCGTCATTCTGTTCTATGTGAGCCTCCATGATGTTTCCCATCTCCTCGAACCAACGATCGATGAATGATTTTAATTCTTCCTTGATCTGCATCATTGCATCACCCAAAACCTGGGCGTTTATCCTGGAACTTCCTCAGCTGGGCTTCAACCTCTCCAACTTTACTATCTGTAGTCGACTTTGTAGGCATGTTATTTCTGTTTTTCGAGGCACTTGTATTGCTGTTGTCTAATATCGAAATGATGGAAGCAAAATTTTAAATAGAATAATTGTAAAAGCGAATTCTCAAGCTTTAATGAGGCAGGTTTGCATTGGCCAAGACAGATTGTTGCATTTCAGCGGACCTGTCCGGCCGCTCGTGGCAAAAAGTTCGCTGGGACGCATGCGCCCTTTGGCGAGACTCGCAGTCATATCGGCGACGGAAGGGGCAAACTTGAAGACAATCTCATGAAACTGGGCCGGTTGCGGCTGGTGCACGAGCGAACACTCCAATACTTTCCTATGGGAAGCAGAGGAGAGAACACATTTTGTGCAGCTTCTTTCTATGTCTTTGGTTCCACTTGCCGCGCGGCTGGTGCACGATGGACATCGTTCGGGGCGGTACGTCTTCGCCGCCGAATGACGCAGACCGAACTCTTTTGACCATAGCGAACTTTTTGGGACGAGCCACAGCGAACTTTGTGCGTCCGCCATCTTGGCTGGCCTCTCGCGTGTGTTGTTACAATACATCCCTGGCGGTAGTCGAGCAAGTAATAGACGCAGAGCAGGAGAGCCGGGCCAGTGGACACGAAAGCCAGTGACGCCGCCTAGTGGAGAGGCGAGCGCGCTATGTGCATCTTGTTGCAGCGTTTCTTTAAGCGTTTAATGATATCACTGATACACACCCAGGAGGGGCTGATACAGCCACACACAAATACTTGTACCCCAATATTTATGCCACGCGATGTGAATAAGCATCCTCCGGTCACGACTGGCCTCGACAAGATTCTGATGGCCATCCATCCAATTCATTATTATTATTGCTGTTATTATTATTATTATCATTGTTAATCATTCGGACATTAGAAGGGCCAAAACTCTGGCTCCAGCCATTCGGACAAAAGTTTCGACGAGTCGAAAGTTTGTTTTGTTTGGCAAAAGAATAGACTTTATTACTGAAATCTTCTATATAATTTGGTTTGTTATTGTTTACATTTGCCAAGATCTGACATAAAGCAGACTTGATGTAGTGAAATCGCACTCACTGTCAATCATGATGATTGCCAGATTCATCTTAACGACTAAACCAACTTCAGACTCACTCAATAGAGATAAAAACAATAATAACCAAGACCATGTAAACCAAGAAAAATAATACTGAGTTGATTGTTTAAACTCGATGATATGTATATAAGAAACCCACTACTAATCGTTGTAATTCCCTAATTTGTAACCACCACCAACTTGACCGATGGCTGACCAACTTGAAACTCTTAATCTCAACCTCACTCTTATAATAACTCAACCATCTAAGAATCTCACTAACCACTTCTATCTTATCCAAATCACCACAAACATCATGAACTCAACTCAACTCAACCAAACACACTCATCTCATCTTATACCCTGTAAAAACTTTAACCCACCCTCTTGTAATTCCTCTAATTTCCATCCATAAAATTCCAGTAGTGCCAGCCTGATTCGCGGAGAAATTTAGCGTTGTCCAGGCTAAGAGTGGCGAGAGCGCCAAGTTGGAATGCAATGCCACCGGAGATCAACCACTAACAGTGAATTGGTTCAAAGAGGACACCAAACTCAGCAAACGAGGAGGCGATAACTTCGAGATCTATGAGACCATGTCCGGTACCGGAATCAACTCTGTGCTTGTTATTAGAACCGTCGGAAGAGCAGATGGACTAACATACAAGTGTATTGGCGAAAAATGAATACGGAAACGACGAGAGATTAATCAAGTTATTGGTAGTGGAGGTGCCCAGCAGGCCCATGAATGTTCGTGCCAAAGATGCTTGGTCTCGTAGTGCTTCCATCGTTTGGTCAACTCCATTCACGGAAAATAGCCCGATAACCAGCTATATAATCCAGTATTGGAGAAAGAATAACAATGAGGGCGGCCAGAGTGGCCAAAACCATCGTCGTCAAGAGTTCACTATTAGTGGAACCCAAACATCGGCTCTCATAACAAATCTAATGCCCGCATTGAACTACGAGGCGTCGGTCATTGCAGAGAATCAAGTCGGACGAAGTGAACCATCGGAAATGTTGTAATCAACACAGGTGAGGATGAACCCACCGCCGCACCATCGGACGTAACTGTCGAAGCTCGTGGGCCATCGACTATTCGTGTCACTTGGAAGGTGCCCCAAGCGAGACTTGGAATGGCAAGCTTTCCGGTTTCTACATCGGATTTAGGCCACGCGCTCCAAACACAATCGACGTTCACCAATTGAACGGTGGATCGGGCGGAGCTTTTTCGTACAGGACGATAGATTACGTGAGAGGCCAACAAGTCTTCGAGACCTTTCTCACAAATTTGATGCGAGGCCATGAGTATGAGGTTGTGGTGAAGACGTTCAATAGCATCGGTTCGGGGCCTGAGTCTCATATGATGGCAGTTAGAACATTCTGACGGCGATTTGCCAGCGTCTCCCAGCTTATTCGCTCACCAGGCGACCCAGTCGGGTCTAGCGCTTCGTTGGACATATCCAAGCCGGGCACAGTCATCGGCAAACTCTATCAAGCGCTACGTATTATACTATCAACGTCAAGGCGATGACTCCTGGCTTCCGAGATTGGTATACCTGTCGAAGAGAGACTCCGCTCACCGAATCACCACTCGCAAGATGGAGGATCAAGCCAGAACGGATACAGCGTTTAAGCGAATCGGGAACCACCAGCTACATGCTCTCGGGTCTGGACTCGGTTTTTGTCTACAAGATCTATGTTGTGGCTGTCAATAATTTCGGCATGGGTGACCTAAGTAATATTGTGACCACCAAGACTGAGGCGGTGAGCGGTGTTAATGAAGGTCTTCGCTCAAGTTCCTTCCAGGCGATATGAGTGTCTTCGAAATGAGCCGACAATTTCAATACTTCATGGTGGTACCGATCATCTGCACTGTGGTGGTGGTTGTTGCACTGATAGTGGCTGTTCTATACTGTGGGCGACGTTTGCAAAACTCTCCCGCTCAGCATGTCGTCACGAGCC
This sequence comes from Oxytropis ochrocephala, assembly GCA_020916435.1. Lineage (NCBI taxonomy): Eukaryota > Viridiplantae > Streptophyta > Magnoliopsida > Fabales > Fabaceae > Oxytropis > Oxytropis ochrocephala. The sequence continues at coordinate 21,691 of JAJHUT010000114.1, forward strand.
AACAACAAACCATCTCAATCAACAGGAACTTGGGGACCTGAGGGACCAATCCAAGTTGGACAACGTTATGTCGAGTCTGACAAGGGTGGCATTCTCAAGACCAATGGATCGCTGCTATCTGGGACTCAAAACTCTGAGCAAAACTCTTCAGGACACCCAGGGGCTCAAGGACATTATCCGTTGCCGTATGGAACGATGCCCATGAATTCAGTCGTCATCTCGGACCAAAAATCTTGGGACTGTCAATCAAGTGCTCCTCTGAAGCCACTGGTTACCCACATCTACGATAGCCCGATTTAAATCAGCACATGCATCACATCTTCTGAATGGATGTCTATCTATCTATTGGATGTCCTTGACGTTTCACAGCATGTCTGTCTCTCTAATATTAATCATGATTTATCTAGTCACAGGCTTTAAGCTCAACAGTACGTACTATATAATTATTTATCTAACTGGCAATATATTTATGGAGGAAGTTTTCCCATTATATCTTATTATATATTGTTTATAATCAAGCAATCCTTATTTAATAATAATTAATCTAAAGTTGAATAATATCAATATATCTAATTCAGTCTAACCTACTAATCGCAAATAAAATATCAACAACCTAATATTATATACAAATACAAGATCTGTATCTATTGCAACTCGATTGGGTTACATGAAGGTCGACGGCAGTTGTCAATTGCTAGTTTTGGTGCTGCTGGACTTCTATAGGCTCGATTTTTCCTCTTCGAATTTTCTCTCGAGCACTTTTCGTCTCTCATCTAATTTGCTTTGTTCTGCGCTCTCGAAACTCTGGATCCTAAGGAGATGCTCGACATTCGTTTATCTCTCCTGAGATCGGCTTGTATTTTTAATCGACGCACCTGTGCCTCATGGTTGCCCTCCATATCCCTAACGAACATATCGGCATCCTCTTTCTCCTTTCTTAGTTGCAGTACGAGTAGATGCTCCTCGATCTCTATGGAACATCGTTCGAGGTTCTTGAGACCACAGCTTATATTGTTAATTCGTTCGTCCAAGTTTGCCAGAGATTTATAACCGCATATGAATTGATCTAAAGCGTCCAAGCGTCTGGCGCAGCTTGCTCGATGGAATTCAATTTCGCGAGGGCCGATTTAGCCTTGATTGTATTTCTTTGGTTACTTGTTTGGTGTAAATATTCCCTATAGATAGACACTAGCCCCCCATCGATTGGCTGGTCCGTCGCAGAATCAATCGATCAATTTAAAGATTCTTGGAATCCGTTTGATCGATAATCGAAAACAATCTATGCTGCTACCACTGCTACTATAAGTACTACCACTATGATCATCATTTCAATGTATTAATTGCTCTAGTTGACATTTAGCTGTTATCAGCGATCCTCCGACTCTCGTCCAGTCTGCCTCGGATCCTTTGATACGACGCAAAAGTTCCACCCAGTTCGAGAAATAAGGCTCTGTTCAAGAATCTTCCAGATGTCTACGTTCGTGAATTACGTGGACATGGATATCGTCAGTTAGGTTAGTAATACACATCACTAAATGTATACAAATGCATATCATACGTAACTCTAGGATATGAAGAAATTACATTCAAATGTATGGCCAATTGGCGGGCAAACAAAGGCGCCAAGATTCGATAGCATCCTCGTCTTCTAAGTGGCCATGGTTTTGGTTTAAATCAGGTAAAGACCTCCACCTCCACCATGTTTGTATCATCGTCCAGCGGACTTATGATAATGCAAGCCATAATAAACTGACCGGTGCCCTATGGCTGCGTGCATTGATTGATCGGTTGATTGTAAGAGATAAACATTCAACTGTTGATTGGATATGGGTTGCCGTGACAACAACAACATTAATAACAACGCTGTGAACTGTCAATTTACTTATAGAAAGACCTACCTTGATTGTTGACATTTTAAACTGGGCACCACTGTCATTGTATTAATTATACACGTGATCGTTTCCGATGTGCCGGTTCTTGTTGTTGCATTGCAGATCATTGTCGCGCGCAAACATTAGGGGTGGCCAGCCTGAAAGATCACCTAAGTAACATTGTCCTTCCAAAAGTAGGCTTATCTTCCGTCGTTTCCCCGACGTCCAGGCCGCCAATGAAATAAATCTCCGGATCGATGTCATTCAATATGATACAAGTGCCAATGTGCGACAAGAACTCGTAGTATCTCGACGAGCCGCATTTGTTTGATAATATGGCCACCCTGTTATCCACCTGATTCTTGCCAACATAAATCACACCAAGTTTATGGGTCTCGTACGGACTTATGTGGTCGAAATTGCTCAATGCTATGTCAAACTTCTTATCCTTTGGCAACAGCAATGGGCCCTCAAAGCATCTGCTCGTAGTCGTCGTCGTCGTTGAGCTGTTGGGCGGCGGCGGCGCGGTATGATGATAATGATGGAAACCCCTGAGGAGATCCGGAAGGCTTAACAAAAGAGTCCAAACTGATGGCCTCGTCCAGGCCCACCATGGTTTGGTCGCCCAGGAAGATCGGGAGCCGACGGCCATTGGAAACCCGCCGATAATCAACCTGACGAATCTGTTAATTGGCGACAGAGAGGCCCAGTCTGGTGGATCCGACGATGGCCAGTCGGTTCAATCTGACGAAGACGACCAGCCTGCTGACCATCGGGACCAATCTCTGTCATTGTGAGGAGAACGCCCAATCTGACGAGGAAACCCAATCTGACGAGGACGCCCAATGTGACGAAGACAACGAGCATGATGAGTCCGACCATCATGACCAATCCCGTCATTCTGACGAGGACGCCTCGGTTGCCACCAACCAGAGGAACAAGAAAATGGAGACGATCGATTTGCTATAAGCGCTCATTTTACATGAGATAGATCACGACATCAGACCAGAAGCTGAATGACTACTGGCGGAGCTTGCAAACCTTATTAACATTGCAAACCTGATTTGAAATAATTCAAGTTCTGATTCTGGTAATCTCGTCACCTCACACACATTCTCGACCACTGGACTCCTTCCTCGTCGAATGGGATCATCAGTCACAGTTGCGTCGAGTCTGAAGCAAACTTTGCACAATAGTAGTAGAGACACTTAATTAAAGATTCAAGCTGTTGATTATATGAAATTGGTGGCGTAGAAAGTTGAGGCAGCGTGTTACATGCATTATGAGCCGATTGGGTCCTGATGCAACCGGGTGGCCTGAAGCGAGTGGCCTCAGCTGGGTCAGGCTAGACAGCTTTGTCAGATGCAAACTTTGGGACCTGGCTGTGGTAGAGAGCTTCAGCGGAGATGTCAGACTTACCAGGGTGGGTGTTGATTACGGCTCTCGGAATAAGGATCGGCACCTTTTCTTGGTCATCATCATTGAAATTGGGTAAAATTATTTTGTTAATCAGTTCCTCGTCGCAAATAACATGATACTTCGAGAATATCTGCGATAGCATCGCTACGGCCTTTCAATCTAATATGTATTCTGAGTTTCTCGCTTAAAATACTTCTCAATCAATACAGCCCATCCTGAGATCCTTTTGTCGTCAATAGTATTTATGCACTTGGCCTTTGCTCCAAGTGTATAATTCGGACTGGTAATCAAAATCAGAGACACCAGAGGATATATCACAGGATCGACTGTATGGAGTTCTGAGATTAAATGAAACCTACCAAAATCTAACCGCTCTAGTTTTTTTACAAATTTGCAAGATTATATATTTGAAAAAGCCTAAATGGGACTGAACAAGAAAGTTAACTGATATGCACAACGAGAATTAGCTTAGACAAAATTTATTTATTAGAAACGACTACCTAAACGGACCATGTTTTCTGCGAATATTCCCCTAGCAAATTCAAATACTATTTTACGTTATGAATGGCTCCTCGTCAATTTGTCGAGGTAATTAGTGGATTTACATTGACTTGACTTTGAGCTGCTTCACTCGCATCTTGTTCCTTTTTGTTCGCGTTTGGCCTCTTTCTTTCCCATCGTCTTTGTTTCTCTGGATCATCTTCGTTATAGATACGTTCCTTCTAATCGTCTTAATTCTTTCTTTTTGGCTTGGGCCGCTTCATGACGTAGATTGAAGGCTGTTTTTTGAAGGTATTCATTGATTTTCTGGCGATTCTTCTCGCTCTTTTGCTTGCTGTCACGAGCCAACTTGAATTTTCTGAATCTGTCCAGCACGTACAGTGAGAATGTGATGAATTCAACTCTCTCTTCAGCATCGCGAGGAAAATTGAAAGAGAACGGCCATCCTCTTGGGAACGGCGAGTTTTGCATAGGTGAAATGTCCTCCGAATGATCAATTGAGTAACGATCAGTCAGGTGGATGTAGTTGATGGCTCGTTCGTACTTTTTCAAGAAATTGTTCGTTTCTCTGATCGAATACGAATGAAGCGACATCGCTGAGCTCGCTCATTACAACCAACTTTCAGTATCGACGTTATAGTGAGACGCTGGCTTCCGTTTGGGACAGAATGAGTTGATATCCACCATATCGCGCACCAATTTACTGGCTTGAGTTCTGTGGGCGATACAAAAGACAAAATTTTCGTATCCATCGTTGTTTAGTAAAAATCTAAGGATTAAATTGTCTCTTGATGCTTTCAGGAGATTCAGAGCCATGCCAAAGAGATCTTGACGCTTAAGCAGATTGATTTCCACTAATAATCCATCCATGCCAACTCTGCCTGAGTTCCAGATTGTAAATAAAGATTCGGACGATTTAATCAAGCCTTTTGCTTCTTCATGGACGCTAGAAGTGCCTCGCTTTCCTCATCACGTTTATGGGTGCCATCATTGATGGTTGGTGCTCCCCAACGAGAGCAAATTGTTGTTTGAGTAATTCTCTAGATTGCTCGTACCAATCTTGAGCTAATTTTAGATTCTTGGCACTTCCTAGGAAAAAGTTGATTAAATATAGCAAAGTCGCAAATAAAAATGCTATCTCAAAATAATAACTCTCTAGTTTGAATTGCCTCAATGAAGGTACATTGACTAGTTTCAGATCGGGCTTCTTCTGGGATGATTTGTCCGTAAATTGACCTTGTTCAATGAAGGCATCATCTAGTGGGCTTTTTATTCCATTGCTATCGTCGGCAATTTTATCTTGTTCCGACTCTGAACTAGTCCGCTCCTCTTGTTTGACATCTCTTCTCGCATCAACCGGCAACGGCTTATTTTGTTGCTGTTGTTTCTGTTGTTGTCCATTAATATCTAGCTGTTGGACTGGTGAATCTCCAGGTGTAAGGTCGTCAAATTCTGCAAACTCATCATCATTGCAATTTATGTTTAGAATGGAATGCGATATCAACAAAAAATAAAGAAAATTTCAACATGTTTGCGATCAGATTTTGCCAATTTCAATCATCAAAATAGAGGTGAGGATGGAGTTGGATTGATCTGATTGGGTCTGATGTGGGGCCCAACAGTGTAACATTTGTGAAAATAGGTATATATCTGAATATTCAATAAATGATGATATTAAGAGTTCATAGTTTGGCGTGGATTGTTTTTCCCTCACATTTATTAGATTAGGCCGCATTGTCTACACGGAAAATCACATGGCGACATCTGGCCACTGGCTTGGTCTCGCACAGTCTGAACAGTGCAGTGCGTCCCAAAAGGTTCTGAGAAGCAGTTTCAGTTCTGTGTGCGCGTGATGCAGCTCAATATTAGTCAGCTCTCTATTTTCATGTGAACAAATGGCAATTTCACCGCCTATTCGGGACAGGATAGTCGAGAGAAGGAAGGCGGGCAAACATTCAGGCAGATAGCTGCAGAATTAAATATTAGTAAATTAGTAAATATTAAATAAACAGGCCCGCTCAGTGAGCTGAATGTGGCAATTTTTGTGCGCGCTCAGCGCAAAGCAATTTTTTAATGCAGACTGGAAGTTAGAAAAATTCAATTTGTTGTCCCAGAAGCTTTTGGGACGCACTGAACGCGCATCCGAAGGCCAATTTGCGTCTGCCAGAGGAGGCCATGATTCAGCGTAGCGAATTATCACTTTCTGTTCGCCAAGTGCGCTAGATTCGGACATCTCGCAATTACCATCCATAATATTTCGGCGTCAATTTTAAATATTCAAATTCATCTTAGTTACCTCACTTAAAATGTCTATTGACTGAACAGAAGATATTTGTTGGTTACGGCTAATAAGAGCATCTTGAGCCTTGCACGTACATTAGCTCAAGAATATAGAGAATACCCAATTAGTTGGCAGATACTAAACTATGATAATTCACCAATTTAATAAACTCTGATTCTGACCGTATTGTTCTGCAGAATGATGAGCAAACTATGAGCCATAAACTCAGAACATGTAGAACAAGGCCATTGGTGATAAATGGTAGATGGTTGTATAGAGAAAGCAACACGTGAGTCAAGCGAAAATCACGCATCGAAAAAAAGCTCTATCAGATCAAATACAAAAGTTTATGCTACTAATATGGTAATTATTCTACAATTTAACTAGTTGGTCAGTTAATAACTATTGATGCCTCAACTGAGAATGCTCACCAAACAGATTTGGTCGACTTTGTTGTTGTTCTTATTAGTCGTTGACCAGGGTCATCCTCATTCAATCCATAGACAGGAGACTGGTGCCGCTGATAGTGATCAACACTTGAATTTTACGACTGCCAACATCAGGGCTTGGCAAGAGTTGAGTGCTAAACACAGTGCTCTAGATGCGATAGAGTTCGGATGCGGTCAGTGCGAAATTGATCGCTGTGATGGGACAGTGGGTTGGGAGGATCGCCGGCCGAAACAGGAGAAACGACCTCGACGCGATGATAATGGATGGCGAGACCTATGACGTCGGTGCCGTGGGTGCCATGAGAAGGATAAAGGGGGCAGCATCGGTGGCAAGAATCGTCATTGAGAGGACGAATCACACCTTATTAGTGGGCGAGATGGCCACCGAGTTTGCCGTGTACAACTCGGCTTCAAGGAGGAGTCTCTGACCAGTGAGGAGTCCCTGCCAGTTGTATAATCAGTGGCTAAACAACTCCTGTCAGCCAAATTACTGGAAGAATGTCTGGCCAGACCTCAAAGGAGTATTGTGGCCCGTATCATATCGAACCGATGAGCCAAGTGAAGAGAAAATCCCAGCTCGTAACTTATTCGCGGAATTCAAGGTATCAAATTGATGATCACGACGAGACCATACCAGATGGCGCCAACGAAATTCGACCCTTCTGCCTGTGGGTCACGACACTATTGGCATGGTGGCCATGGACCATGAACTCGTTGGCCAGTGGCACGTCAACAAATGGCTTGAGATACAAGATTTTGGGTCGGGCCGAGACTCGCCCGTGCCTGGAGCTGGTTCCTATGCTGCCAAAGAGGCTGGCGCCGCAGCCGCAACGGGCGACGGCGATGTCATGATGCGTTTCCTGCTCTCCTATCAGGCAGTGGAGAATCTCCGCCAGGGTATGTATGCCATCGAGGCCGCCTGAGATGTGATTGCCCGACAGGTGGCTCGAACGGGTCGACCATATGCTCATGCGGCCGTTGTCGTGTTGGCGAGAGACGGCTCATTTGGCGCCGCCTGTTGCGGATACGAGACCTTTCCATTCGTGGTCAGTGATTCGATCGAACAATATACCACCCATGAGATTAAATGCACGGTTTGATCATATTAATCAAAGTGATTTCCAATTCGTCGCCCATGTTCAGATTGGAGAGTGGGTAATCACAATACAATTACAATATCTTTAGTTGCCAATTAATAGATTGTTTGACAGGTATAATTCATTTACATATGATGGAGTGGGGATCTAGAAGAACCAACACTTTGCGATCGAACTTGATTGATATGACGATGATGTGGAAGCAGGTGTGATAATGAATTAATATGTGTGTTAACAAAATGAATTGGACTTGTCCATGATGAGATATCAAGTTTGTCTCGATATAATATTAGTTGACTTGAACATATTCCAAGACAATAATAATCCTCTCTTCTCTTCTTCTAATCAATAAATTTCAGTTTTGGTCGGTTGTAAGTTACAAGCAGTGCTCAGTGAACAAAGTTGCTCCGTAGACGAAGTTACGGGTAGTATGCTCGTATAAATATATTGGTTTCTGAACAAAAATGTCCACATTCAATAATCCGACAAATAAATGCACCAAGTCAATGAGTTTGTCACAGAACTGGGGACTAAAAATCAACAGTTTGTTTGTGTCAAATCTCCCACGTGTCTGTTTTGTTCATCGCATAAACCTTGTTCCGCGTCCAATGGCCCTGCCGAATGATCCACTCGGGGTCTTTTCACACTGTCATAACTCATGATTTCAGTCAAGACAACAAATATTGAGCCGTTATCGACATGATATGATTCATTAAGCGGAGTTTAACTCTAGAGCGAAAAATCACCATCAAAATAACTTATTCCGATAGCCTCCATGGACAACATAGAATAGAAGGACGTGCAATCAAGGACAATTGGGTTGTCCATCCAATCGTCGTTGCTAAATATCCCAAAGGTGAGTACACAACACCAACAACATTCTCGAGTCCCCAATTTCGATGACATCATCTAACATTAGCCAATCGATGTTATTTCAACATTAATCAGATGACCCGCTGGGGATGTTCTATGGATATTACTCCTTGATCGTGTAATGAGATTCAAGCAATTTACATAACGCTGTTTCTACGGAATAGGGACATGCTGACTTTCTATTGTTGCTTCACCCACTTGTTGAGCGAAATCATGAACTATGTACTCAAACATATACTGAAAGAGCCACGACCTGAACATGGTGCGCCAGGTGGTGGCTTGTTTGAGGAGCGATATGGGGATGCCGTCACAGCATTGTCATTGTTTTGCCTACCTGGTTACTGTAGTCCTATTGCTTGTATTCCATTATTACCGACGACACATTGGATTTGCGAAGAAGCTTATGACCCTGGCCGTGTCGAGTCTGGGCTTGATATTGCAAGTATTAGGGCGAATTCATCTGAGATTTCACACCGTAAATCAGTGTCTTGTTGGTGTTGGATTTGGAGCTATCTCAGCAATAACATTTCTATATCATAGCTTGTACTTATTCATTCCATATGCGGATAGAATGTGTAATTTGTGGATATTGCGTGTATTCCATTTCCGCAAGGACTTGTTAACTGCGCCACCAACAAACACTCGGAGCCATATAAAGCAGTCCAAGAAAGTACGAAATAAATAATATGCAAATGAGGGCTGTCACTCATTTGCAAGATTAGGTATCGAACTAATTACATTTTATACTCTAATGAATCTAATGAGAAAAAATGTGAGTTCCTTCTTTCAAAAGACATTTTCTGTAGCCTCTACTGTTTCTGTCTAGACTGTTGGGCCTTGGATTGTTGATTCCACGCCATCATTGGATCAAGAGAAAAGTCAGATGTCGAGAATAGTGAAACTGGTTGTATAACAATCACCAGTTGATCTAGTGTCAGTTCAGTGCTCTAAGCGATTCGAGCTGACTCATTGGTAGCTGTCGCTTGTTATTATTGTTGTCGTGTTCTTTCCTGTTGACAGGAGAAAAAACCTGATTATGGTCTCACTTCAGTTCAGCAGTCACCTCGTCCGTGTTCCAAGAGCTTAAAAATTCATTAGGCGTTTCCACAAGACAGGTCGGGCTTACAATGTTAAAAGATCACAGAGTGGACTGGAATGCGCCATTTGTGTTCGGATCAATTGGAGTTACGTCTTAAGACCAATGGACACTAACAACGAGAAAAGGTATTAAGGGTTGACTGAAAAGTCATACGAAAAGAACCAATACCACAACCACATTATCCTAACAACCGATAACTTGAGAAAGATCTTGATTCAGAGCCCATCTCAACTCATTTTGAAAGTCCACGGGCCGCCTCTGAAAACTCCGTCGAACTCGTGTGCTCTCAGACACGCCTACTGCGCTGGCGCGATGGCGAAAGTCCATCCAAATGGTGGAAAATGGCGACACAATATACGGTCGTAGTCTTCAAAGATGGCATTCTAATTTTCGAGAAACGCCGATAACAGAGATCCAATTCTAGCGGACACAATAGCCAATCATATTCATACGATGACTTATTTACTTTCTTTATTTACCTGAAATCCCAAGATAATCTGGAATATTCACTCACCGATAGATAGAACAAATAACCTGAATCAAGCAATCAAAATTGGCTTATGTATCGTCGGATCAGATTACCAGAACTCTGTTACTCAATTCGATTGCTATAGCCACTGACATCGCCGATACCTTCAAATCACCATCAACACTCTCACATGATGTCCCTTTCAAAACGATGGCATAACAAACAGATCAAAATCAAAACCCTCGAGGGCGAGTTCAATGTGAACATGTGGGTTGGCTCTACTGCCAAAGAGGAAGCGATGAGGATAACAATAGACTATTCAATTGCCAACACCCTGGCTGCACTAGGGTATTCAGTGACAATAGTTCCATGAGGAAGCATCTACATACCCATGGTCCACGAGTTTATGTCTGTACGGAATGCGGAAAATCATTCGTAGAATCGAGCAAATTAAAACGCCATCAATTAGTTCATACAGGAGAAAAGCCCTTCTTCTGTACCTTCGAGGGTTGTGGTAAGAGGTTTTCATTGGATTTTAATCTGAAAACTCATGTGAGAATACATACGGGCGATCGGCCTTATGTCTGTCCATTCTATGGCTGTACTAAAAATTTGCTCAGTCAACAAATTTAAAATCGCATATATCTACACACGCAAAAACAAAATGATAATGTAATCAAAATAGATACATACTGTATATACTTATATAAAGCCAATTGATCCCCGTAATACGCTCGAGAGTCGTCGAATATTAATTGGATCAGGGTTGCTGTCTACAGGTTTTTAGTAAGAGGATAGAGGCTTCTTATGAAAAGTTGGTAGTCGAATATTATTTATGTAATGTAATGTTTTGCAGGTATTATCGATTTCTACCTGATCAATCCCGGACATTTCCATCTGCCAATAATCTACTAATGTCGGTATCGGTATCAATCCATTGGGTGTTCATAAACCAATTGAGACAAATACAGGATTCAATGCGAGTGGCTGTCGTCGATGGGTTGCAGAGTGCCCGTGATGATTGTCGACGGATATTACAACCGAGGCACATCGCTATCTGCGATTTTGAAGACGCGTGCAACCAAGATCGTGAATATATTTCAACGATATAGTGACAATTATCATCACAATCGATAGCAACATTATCCTCATCTTGATCAGAACCAACAATATCATTTGGTCAAACAAAATGACGAAACAGCTCTAGTATCAGGTGATGATAATCATTTCTTTCTATCTCTCCTAATGCTCTTCATATTTTAGAATTGAATCAACCATAGGAGAAGAGGAAGGAGTGGACATAATAACGATGACCACTAAGACTAACACTTTTTAGAGATCATACCCACAGATTATTTACCCTAACGAGCTAGCATTCATCTCTATCGTTATTCAACGTCTTCAACCGGCAATTAAGGACTTGGACAACAACAACAACACCAACGACATGTTGAATAGTCATAAAATGGAAGTCTAAACAATGGTGTTTGAAATTAAATCAGCCACTGACACTACCAGAGAATACATCATTGACACTAGCTCTTACACCGTCACGTCTTCTTCATGATCATCATAGAAATAGACAAAGAAAGGTGCTGGTAGATGTACCCCATTGGACAAGCTTAATTGAATCTGCAAGCTCTCAAGTCGAGTTAAGCTGGTTGACAGGATATCGGTCGTGACCGTCCCTCGTTAGAACTTTCAAATGTCTTTGAACGTAGTCAAATGTATCGTTCTCGATATTTAAGACGCAGATTTTCTACAGTCTATTTGTAGAATATGAATTGGATCTATCATTCTCTCTATCTATGAAACTGTCTATATGCCAGACTGTCCGACTATCTGTTCTCTAGCCTGGTGGCTGCCACTCTCGTTCTCATTGTGTCGCAATTTGCAATTTGCAAGTTACTATTACGGTTGTAGGTGCTACCATCTTGGCTGGTATTTCCGTGTGTTGTTTAGGAGTTACAGGCAAAAGCACGTTTACAACTTGTTTGTGTTTGTGTTTGTGTTTGTGCGAATTCAGTGCAGTCGTAGTTGAATTCTGTCAGCTGTTTTTGCATACCTATTAAACCTGATCCAGAAGAAACAACATTCTCGGGAAACAACTTATACTAATTTTATTATTAAGATCATAATGATGATTGCCCAGACCATTTATCAGATATGTTCTTTCTAAATACTTATACTATCAAATTTGATCATCAAAATTATATTAAAGATCTGGAAAAGTATATTCATCGCCCATTACAACTAGAGTTACTATTATTTTGCCAAATTGTTATAAACCCCAGTGATATTTATTATCGAGTTGATTTGAGATGTTATATTACCGGACATCAGTGTATTTATCATGCCTGGAACGTCCAAATTTCAAATATCACGATCTCTAGATGAGAGGATCAAGGAATAATCTCAGGCCCAAGCGAACACGATTTAGAATATGCTGAAATTCCAAGTGCCTACATATTAGGATTCAACTATGGCAATCTCACTAATTGTGTTGGTCTGACAACCAATTATCAGCTTACATCATGCAGTGTTTCCCCGTGGTTGGATTGGCCTTCTTCAAGACATCGCCCTCTGATGATGACATCAAGTCCAACCTCAAAGGTATCAAAGGATACTCCAGTTCGCCCAACGGTCTGGGCAGTTTTAAATCAGACAAGAATGAGCATTTATTTTTAATCTACAGTGTGAATAAGGATACAAAAGAAGTAGAGAAGAGGATATTCAATTTCACAAAAGGGACATCTGTTAGACGAAAGCGTCTCAGGCTGAACATATTGAACGACCCGTTCACGCCAAGACAAATTTATAATGGAACCGATGATATATTCAATCTAGACGATGTGGACTCGTTGGCTAGTGCTGAGGATGACCACATTGACCATCTTATATTCTTCGTCCACGGCGTTGGGGGTGTTTGTGATGCGAGATTCAGGTCATGTGTTGAAGTGGTGGCTGATTTCAAGAAGATGGCCAATGGTCTTCTCGAAAACTATAGCAATCCTCCAAGTGGCCATTCGACCCCAACAAATCATCATCTAGCAAAACACCTGAAGAAGGGTTTCTTTCGTAAGCAATCTCAAGAATCGAGTGCAAGCTGGAGTAGTGAATTCACCGAAACAACAAGATCGGAGCCTCGAGGTCACGCACCAGACGGGTTGAATGTCTTCCAGTCTCCTGGCATTCCTTGACACGTAGACAAACTGGCATCAACGATCAATTGAGCCTCATCGCCCTGGGCAGTGTTCCAAAGTTGAGAAATTTCATCGACAAGGTTGTCCTAGATGCCTTACTATATTCTTCAGGCCCCTGTTACACTCAAACGATTATAAACAATGTTGGCAATGAAATTAACTCGACTCTACACCTTGTTCATGGAGAAACATCCCAATTTTAATGGCAGTATCTCTTTGGCAGGCCACAGTCTGGGCTCAGTGATTTTATTCGACCTATTAGCTCATCAGATCCTCCAGTAGTGCCATCGAATTTGTCTGAGAATGATGGTACAAATGTGAATCTCAATAATAACAACAACAATAATAATGACAATCCTAATAGTAATATTAATAAATAATAATAATAATGAATCTCAAGTGAACATAAACAAGATTAATAATTCAGACTGGATTGTCATAATGTTTTGCCATCATCATCACAATATCACAGGATCAATGGACAATAATAAATATTGTTCCGATTATAATAGTTTGGAGGACCCAATGAAGGATATGGATCTTACTACATATTCAGATTTGTTCCATAGAGAACATATTGACTCTGAATAGTTTACTATTATTGACAGAAATAGATATATGAAGGAGTTAGGACTACCTCTTGGCGCTAGGACGTAAACTAGGCACATACATAAATTTCAAAAAGATTCCATGTTATCCACTGGCATCGGCGGGACAGCACCAGAATAATACTCAACATCAGGCAGGTGCTGGTAGCGAAGATAGCCGTGATAGTAGCTTATACCACGAAAACAATCACAACATCAGCTACGGATAGCAAGTTAGCTATAAATCCAATGGTCAACATGAACACCGGCCAGTTCCTGTCGAATATCCACAGTTGAAATTTACCCCAGATGTTTCTTTGCCTTTTGGCTCGCCAACGCCCATGTTCTTGAACATTCGGGGCATACAGAACCTGGAGCAGCGAATATCAATTGCCCACTTGCGAACGTATGCTCAACATCTATCACCCATACGATCCACTAGCCTATAGGATGGAGCAGCCCTGATAGATCCTCGTTTCAAAGCGTGTCGAACCAGTGTTGGTTCCTCATCATCGAGGCGGTAAACGCATCCACGTGCAACTCCGTGAGGGTTTCGCTCGTGTCGGCCACGACATTGCCATAGATTTCTGGGTTCACTGAGGAACACCTGGAGCAGTTTCACTCGGGTCAATCCCCGGATGTGTCCTCCAACTCTTCGCCGTCACATTCGATGGACGAGCTGAGCTCGTCTTATTTGGGGGTCCTCGAAAGAGGTCCATGAAGAGCGCCTCGAGCTCCGTGGACGTCGAGGTCAAATCTATGGACAGTGACTCGAGCAATGGTGGCTCTCACCAGCATCAGCACCACCACAATGATAACAACAACAATGATGACGATAACGACGAAGACGACGACGACGACGAGAACGACGATCAGCTTAATTCTAAAAGCATCAACGAAAACTATTGCTCAAGAGACAACAAGAGATTAATCAGAGTGAATCCACGACAAACGAGGCCCCTCAACAATAAAATATCCAACAATTGAACCACTGTCAGGAAACAGCAGCAACATCAGTAGCAGGCGCTGGAGCCGATGGCGCGCAACAATCTCCGGACAAAATGAAGGCAGTCAAATTGGACTCGACCAAGAAGCGAAGGGCCTGACTAAACAAAAGCCAGTCCGAGCAAGCATCTACCTCGGCGACAGACGCCAAGACAGAGGATGGTCGAGAGTCGAGCGAAACGAGGAGTTCGATGCAACCAAAATAGGCAAGTTGAATGGCGGCCGTCGTATTGATTATGTCCTCCAAGAGAAACCCATCGAGTTGTTCAATGAGTACATATTTGTGGCCACAAGTCATGCAAACTATTGGCAACAAGAGGACTCTGCCCTATTGATCCTTAGAGAACTCTATCAAGTGGATAATATACAATTATTTGATGACACCTAAAGTGTTTACCAGTTGATTATTGAATCTTCTATCCCAAGTCAACGTAAAAGTCTAAGAAACTATGACAACGTCTCCATCACATTTGCAATACAATACAATCTGATTTTAGTGTAATAGTAACTGATAAGCGTCAGCAATCGTAGTTTTAATATAGTGTACTTATATATATATATATATAGATGGACATGACAAGATGGGATTTTTCGATTGTATTATTGTTAGATTTATTTAAAAGATTCGCAAACAGCATATAAAAACAGAGATCAATGTGTGATATTTGCTTGTTATTAAAGAGGTACTACAGTATATCTTTCATATATTCCAAATAAAAGAAACATCATCTATCAGAGGTGGAGTGAGAATACTGACATCACAAATTCACGATGGTCCCCTAGTGATCTTTATCAATATTGCTATTATTATCATTAGTTTGTAAAGTGTTTCTGGATGAGGTTATCGACAAATTGGAATAATGTGTATTGTTTCATTTGATCCTATGATTTTAACCTAGTATTAATATTTTGATTGTTCAACTTTTTGTTTCATCTCTTTCTCTGTGTGTTCTCTCTCTCTCTCTCTCTCTCTCTCTCTCTCTCTCTCTCTCTCTCTCTCTCTCTCTCTCTCTCTCTCTCTCTCTCGTCGCCCATATTTATATTTCCATCTTATGGAATCTCTATATTGATATTTCTATGTCCAATTAGTGCCTTATCAAACCTTCAACAATATCTACCTGCCAGGCAAACCCAATCGAGCTCCCTGAAGCTCACTTTGGATGGGATGAGCCATGATTGCCGTCGCCATTCCAGTTCTGTAGTTGCACTGATTACTAGCCTTGGCCCACTTCAGACTACATATAACATACTTGCACCATCATCTTCATCATTAGAATATCGTCAGGAGTCTCTCGACGTTTGATGGATGATTGTGGGCGCAGGCCCCATGCCATTTGACTAATAATTCTTGTACAAGTGCTTGACGGTGATGGCTCTAAGGTGGATTTGCGACCAAAGTGAAGCCATTTACATGTGGCCAGTTTGAGAGCAATATTGAACTGGAAACGAGTTGCGAACGAACAAATAAACAAGCTCGTCGTGGGAATTTTGCCCGGCGAATCTGTCAGATACATTTGTTGACCATAATTTTATCAGAGCCGCTGCCCACTACTTTGTGTTGTTTAATTAGTCACACATACACAATCCACATGCTGTATATCTAATGTAATATCCTCTTTGCACCATCAAAAGTACAGAGTCTAAGCTAGTACCTGTGTATGTGAATTCATTTGATTTCCATTAATTATCCCTCTCTACCTTTCTCTCTGCCTACTCCATACTTTACGTTACTCTTATAACACGCAACTCCTTCTTTACTGTAGTCTATTCGACAACATGTATTATTGTTCCTCTATGTTTCTCTCTCGACATATCTGTCCCTTTAATCGTATCTGTACCTCTCAATCCTGATTCTGATGTGATGTGTGTTTGTTTTGTTTTTGGTTTAGTTGACTCAATCAATAGTCGATGTGGATTCGCTTTGGGGCCGATCACTTTCGGCCTGGCCCATTGGCGAAACTGGCTGCCGACAGACCCATCAGATGTTTGCCCGCCTGGCTGCCTGAGAAGCCGCGCGAGATTCCAAGTCGAGTCCACGTTTTTGAGCGCTTTTTAGATTTATGGTGTTTTTTGTAATGGTTCAGAGTTGGTTAATTAGACTTTCTCTTGGATTATCGAGGCTATTATGTAATCGAATGGTGTATAGAGCTTACCTTTGCATTGGTCCGACCTGATAATCGGCCTGTGCCGAGTACAAGATGGAGCGCAACAGATTCTCCAGAACGCGAGCGACCAACTCAGGATTCTCAACAACAGCCAGTGTCGCTGTTGTTGTCTGTTGGCCACTTGACGAGCCACTTCCCGCCTGACCCTGCCTTTGATCCACCTGTTCCACCAACCGCATGGCGCCAATTGATTGACCTTGCATCACTACCAGGCCCACTATCAGGCACATCGTCGCCAATCTCAGAGAGAGCAAACGAGTGGCTCGTCTTGGTCTTTGATGCTCCCGTGATGGCTAAGCATGATGAGCTGGTTGTTTTTGCAAGTGTTGGCTTCATTGTCGAATGTTGGATGTTGGTTCTTGTGTTGTGCTGTTTGTTGAATGATATATCGACTATGATCCTGTTGGGGTTATGAGTCGGAATGTTAATGTCTGTGATTTAGAGCGTCAACTAAATGTGAATGTTCTTCTTGGTATAGTCTGGACTGTCTGAATGGGCAACTATGAATGAGGCCAAGTAGCGGCGAGTCTGAGGCTTTTATCTCGTCTAGTTTGGTGTCGGCGACGGTGGTTATGGTGGTGATGGTCGTCGTCGTGCCACTTGCGCAAAGTGTCTAAGAAACCCGTCTACTGCGCGCTGCTATGCGCCTTGTATAATCTCGATTATGACTTTCATCATCATCATCATCATCCTCGTCGTCGTCCTCGTCGCCGTCGCCTTCGTGTCCCTCAACCGACAACAATTTGAGGAACCAAACGGCAGACGGTCAGCAAAGAGGAGACGTTCGCCCCCACCCTCATCTGGCAACAACAAATCGAGCACAACCAGCCGCCCGTCAGGTCATTCTAGACCTTCCGAGGCTCCTTGTTCGAGTTAAAACAAACCTTTTCGGTCATCAGACAGCCGGGGCGAGCCGGGCCCAGGACAGAAACTGCGCTTGCGCATAAGGCCCAAATATGACACAAACTCGGCCTGTCTACCTCCTACGGCGGCGTGGCTCTTTCAATTTTTGCAAATAAACCCCATTTTTCACGTCCTATTTTCTCAAACTGGCTCGTCTGACTCACCCCACGACGCGAGCATGACAAAATATGGACCAGAGTTCTAGTGGCTGGCTAGTTAGAGGAAAGGGACTGCCAAACAATGCAAACAAATAAAATGTGATGATGTTAAGATGACCAGGCAGGCTATGGACCAACTAGGAAGAGCTGAAGTTTGCGTGTTAATCAATGAATTTCATGTTCCCGCGAAAGACCCGTCGACTTGGAGAGTTATTCGGCAACACAGACCAACCAGGACGACGACGACGATGACGACGACGAGAACGAGAACACTGACCCTATCCTCTAATAAATGTTTCGTTTTGTAACAACGACAACGACAACAACAACAACCTTGAACTAATAGGAGAAGGGGTTGTAATTTGGTGGCCGGCTCCCAACAACTCGTTAAGTTGTTGTTTTTCGGCCCGTCACCAGCCCCAAATAGATCTCATTTTGATAATGATTTATCGGGAGCCTCACACAGAAGAAAAAGGGTCGAATTGTCACGCTCTAATCTAGTGGTATGGACCACGACGAGGTCCATTCTAATTGATGATTATGTCAATGTTTGAAGTGTGTATCAATTGATTTGATTTGATTGGAGGAGCTTGTGGTGGACGCGCAGTGTGAACGACACATCTACGAAGAGTGCAGGACCATAAAGGACTCAATGCGTCTGCTTAGCCTGCAGGAACTAGAACTCCTGCAGGCTCTCTGATGATATTAGCCAGAACCAGAACAGATTCACCTCAAGACGCTTGAGATGTCTTTGTTTGCCTTAATTGGAAGCCATTTGGTTCCAATCAATCCATTCGTTCCGTCTCCGTCCAACCTCACAATTCTGGTTCGTTGATAGCCTGGCAAATAGAATCAACATGACACTCATACATTTAGTGCGTCATATCGTTTGACTGTCTCACATTACCATAGTCAGTATTAATATTTGTCTGATCTTTCTATCTGTGTCGGCTGATTTTGGTTGAAACACTCAGTTTTTTACAATTCATCCTACAACAATGACAACAACCAAATTGTTGCAACCACTTGAGAGGCCAACTGCTGTCAAGAGCCATAGCAACTTTAATTGTTCAACATAATTAAATTTCAAATACCATCAGGCGCTCGACCTAGCGACTAATACCATCATTACCATAACAAACAACCTCAAAGACACCACTCACGTGGCTACTTGGTTTCTGTATAATGTCGTCTCATCTGGCCTTGTCAGTGGCTAACCAGAGATACAATAACTCATTTGTTCTGACAACGACAACAACAACTTGCTAAGAGTCCACCAAGAAGTCGACCACCACGACCACCACCACCACCACCGCCGCCAGGTTGTTTACAATAATGATCAGAATATGCAAGCTGGAGTTGCAGCAACTGCAGAGGGACCGCTTGACGAGTCCCGGTCGGACACCAACAACAATAACGACGACGACGACAACGACCATATTCCGACTGACAATCTCTCCATGGCTTCTCGACATTAATTGCATATATGCGTCATGGTAACAACACATATCCGCCTACGAGGCTTTACATCTTCAGTGGTCTTCTCTTACGCACTCTGGCGGTAGGTGAGCTTAATCGAATCCAACACTAGCACAAAATATATGAGGCTCTTGATCTTGAAAATACAATTCAGAATGCAGTGACAGAATTCAAGCAAACTGAAATGAAAAAACAGATAATCATAATCAACAATCTCGTGTCTGTGTGTAGTAGTTGATTTTGGCAAGGACTAGTAAGACGTTACATCTATTTTCTTTGGCTGTTTCTGTCAAGAGAACTAGTCACTTATAAGTGTCACGCAAGTCACGGCTCATGATCGAGCCTAGCCGAAAAGAGAGCCCCAGGCATTCAACTTCCACCTGAAGCCTAAGTGAAGCCCCTTTAGGCAGTGAAGGACCAAGAGAGAGAGAGAGAGAGAGAGAGAGAGAGAGAGAGAGATGGAATGCCAGTGTCTGAAGAGACTCTGAATTTCCTCAAGGGCGATCCTGCTCTTGATTCAATTAAGTAATGACTACTGCCGGCACTATTTCAGAGAGGACTTAATGAAGCGTGACTTTACTCCATAGACAAGCAAATCGGGTCTGGTCGTATATTTGTTTTGGAAAAGAGAGAAATCATCACTCTAATTGCCTGGGGGAGATCGCCTAAGCGCGTTTACCTGGTCTTACCATACACTTACTGTCCACTCGAGGCGAAACTCAGTTGACGTACAGAATCACCATCCCCTGTGCAAGAGAGGCGCGAAAGGGCGAAAATCAGAATTGTACTAGCAGGAGGGGGTGAGTTATCGGACTCGTCCAAGTCGAAGCAGGCCTTCAAAATATCAGGTAGGCTGGCCACCACTGTCCATCGGGCTGTTTGTTTTGACTCTCAAACCGTCATCGAGTCTATTGTTCAGCAACGCTTATGTACCGAAACTGCGCTATCCGCATTTAGAGGCCCTAAATCGAATTCGCGCCATATTCTAGGGATCTGGCCCTTCCTCCTAATTAGAACGCGACATAGGAACAACTAAGAATTTACCTTCTTCTCTATGAGAGTTATGAACTAGACAAAGTCCCATGAACAAACAACGAAACATTAAATTAACAGATTTGCGTGAGCTCCTAAGGACGACTATATTTCGTGTGTCGGTGAGGTTTTACCTCTCCGACGTGTTGTTTACTACGCGTAATCTTGGGATTGACAATCATGTCAGATGGACGAGGTGGAGAAGAGAAGATGATGTTGTTTTTATCAAATGATTATAACCAACTTACATGACACAAATTCCCCATCGTGCGAGCTATTACGTGTTGGATGGACGTTCAAAATATCAGTCCATTTATCGGGAGACTAGGTGTCATTTAGCAATGTCGGACATGGATTCAATTTAATCATAATGGCGCAAAAGAAACCATATTCAGGCTGTTCTTTTGGCCGTTTTCATCTCCTTTTCAACATCATTAATTTCATTCCCACTGTGTTATTAAAATTCTTCTGGTCTCTGGAGGTAGACATAGGTTGTAAAATGCACTCTTGTCCCAGAAGGTGTTCTTCTTCCACCCACACCAACCTTTTTTTAGTTATCGTAGCCAAATCCTCAGCGCCAGTATAATGTGGGTCAAGTATCAAGTAACTAATGTCCCCATTCTTGTCGTTGAAATCTATCCCAATGATGGTGTAGGCGAGAACGCCGCCCCCAATCATGATTGGTGTTGATTGAATTGCAAAAATGTTGCCCTAAATCACGTGCCTTGTAGACCAGCTCACTACCTGAGCTGACTGATATAAAAACTTGCTTTCCAGATTGTACAAATGACTCAACACGTAGCAGACCTCCTGGGATCCAATCCATTTTGGGAGCCAATGAAACTTGGCTGCTTGTCGCCCACATCAACCAATACAGTTTGTATCTCTTCGTGCGTGGGAACACGAGATTCCTTACACAATTTCTCCCTTAATAAATTAGTTTTATCTGAGCCAACGCTCGTCCCTGACTTTGGTGCTCGCAATGGACATCTGGCGAGTAAATGTAACCCTGATGCTTAAACCAAGAGATGATTGTTTGCAACGATCTATAGGCGCAACCCCAACCATTGTCCTGGATATGATCCTGCAGATAGTGGTGGTAGGTGTACGTGCCACTGACAACATTGCGGGTTCCTCCTTAATGCCAGACTTATCAAAATTTCCTCATGAACATTGCACAAATAACCGTTTCTCTCGTCATGGTTGTTTGAGGCTCCAGCTCTTACCGCGTTGCGAATATCTCACAGCAGGTTGGTTCAGAGGCAATAGATAAGCGATGCAAGTCGAGGCGTGAAGCTGACAAATTTTTCGTAATCTGGTCTGGATGATATTAAATAAATAGCATGAACCAAATGATTCAGCTGAGAGGTTTGAAACAACATGACTTGATTTCAAGTCGACTCTAGTGAATCATTAACGCTCTTTGAGAGCGCATGTTTCCAAGAGGTCCAGCTTGAGACGGCACAGAAACAATAAAAGTCGAGTACTCTTTGATACAGAATCATTGACATGCAAATAAACTATCTCATCGAGTCCAGCCTGTAGTATTGCTTGGGCACATTGTCTGATGATACATTTAGATCGTCTTGTGTAAGCTCGATTTCTAACGGTATTCTCTGGTCCTTGACCTTGTTGCGCCACTTGTTCAACATCTTGGCCTTATCATCCTTTGTCATCTGGGGCAAATAGTTTGCCGATTTGTTCCAAGTCATGGGACATCGAGATGGTTGTATAGAGATTCTAAAGGTTCTTGTTGTCGAAAGGTGATTTGGTTGAAAAATTTGAGCCCTTCAACTGGATGGATAGATTCTTGGCATTATTGAGAGTAAATTTTTAGTATCATCGATGGCGGCTACAATTTTGTCTTTAGATTGGAGTTTCCTGCCTCATCGAAGAGCTCCAATTTGATCGATGTAGTGAGTTTGATCACAGCACTGTGATTATAAATTTTGGAATCATCGAGCACACTCAATTTTGGTTGTTCCTGTAGGAAGACAGCAGAAGTTAGATCAAATATTTTCTTGTCTGTTTGTTTGGACTCTTCATCACGATAATATATTAGGAACAGATTGTCATTTTTATCTGTTTTCGCATGATTGCCAATACCGTTGGTTGAAGAGGAGAAGTAATCTTTTGCCGGTTGCAATAACGCCCTTATCTCTTCCGTAGTCGGCGATGATTTGAAGAACACCACCCAGTAACGGGATAACCGGAATTGTGCAGTTCATATTCAGTGGTCAGACCGACATAATTTGTTACATTGGAATAATTAAAACCTAAAATGAAGCCAGTGAGCACCTGAGCAATCTGTGGTCTGCATTCATCAGGACATGCGATAATCTTTTTGATCTTTTCGTCTAGTGATTTTGAAACCTGGAACTTGGACTTGCTAGCCATTATTATCACGTTAATATTGCCTGGACTAATTGGAATATAATTATCAAGAATATAACATATTAATAGATGTGGATTGATAAATGTATCCAGTGGTTGCTGATGACGATGATAAAATCAACAGATTTAGTTCTCTCGCGTGGACATTCGCCGCGCTGTTGCCGTCAGGTTGGGCGCGTTGGCCGCGTTGGCCGTCGCTGCGGCTGCGGCTGCTTCTGCTCGCCAGAGCATCTTCGTGTTTGCCGGAGCTGGCGAATTCGATCATATCAGCGAATTTGCGGAATCTGGTCGGCGGCGACGCCGCGCAAAAGTTCGCTAGTTCGATTCTTCCCGTTGGCCCTCCTGTGATTTGCAAATATTATTCAATTAGTCAGTGAATAAGCCGTGAGAGATATTAATCGACAGGTGAATCTTATATCAAATATATTAAACTAGTTATCGTCTCTTTTCTCTTGCCATCCGCTTCTCGGCATGAGCAGCACATAGCAATAACAAACGTCAATAGAAGCATTATTAGCTTAAATGTTGTGATTGTAATGAGTCATAGGTTCAGCGAATTGTCGTCAATTGCCAGACTACTATGACGACCTTCGCGCAGACATCGGTGTTTACTCATTCCACATGATCGATCATCATCATCGCCATTATCATCATCATCATTGGACATACCTGTGAGAAAACAAGGTGAGTCAGAACGTCGAGCCGAAGGTTTAAAACAGCTGCAACATCCAGAGGCAGCTACTCAGCAAACCAGAACAGTTTGTTACAATTGATATACATCCTGTGATAAACAAAGAGAAATACCAACCACAAGTGTGAGAAAAGTTCCGAATTGTATTTCATCATGACTCGACCAAGCATCATATTATGTTATTTAACTATTCAAGTATTACTGTTATTTAGCCTATCAACAAAACCAGAATGTCGAGGCAGCCGCAAGACTCATCAGGTTGCCCCTTCAGAGATCAACAACCCAAGGAGTGGGCGAGTTAAGTCAACCATTGATTGAGTTTTCTACACGTCAATCAGTATTGGAACACCACCGAAGCCATTCAATATTCAATTCTGATACAGCCCTAAGCGAATTGGATTGTGCCACACTATTCCTGGAATCCATTCAATAGGAATCTCCATTATAGCAATGGCTTCCAGTGCAAGGTGTCTCGACTTTGTGTCAAAGACGACCGCTCACTGTCGACCGAGTACAAGAATTGCAAATTGACCGGGAAAAATACGAGGATTTGTTTACATTCATCGATGCGCGTGCAAACAACACGATAATTGAAGTCACTAATAATCAGACAAGCAAACCATCAACTTGGAGACAACAATTCCTAGCCATATCTAGTGCAAGCGATGGACGATTTAGCTCATTGCCAGTGGATGGCTTCTTTGGCCTGAGTCCGGCGCCTCAATCGCCAAACTCAGTGACAAATATGCTCCATAATTTGCATCTTGCCAATCAAATAGACAAACATACAGTTCTCGTTTTGGTTCAATCCCGTCTTGGATAGTGTTCATGTGGGCGAGCTCATTCTGGGTGGTGTAGATCCAACCCGTTATCATGGTCAAATCTATTGGCATCATTTGCCGAGCATATCGTTCAACGAGTGGTCGATGAATTTGCAACATGTCAGCTTGGGCAACCAGATCGTCAGCTGCGCGGGCCATAATGGTGTAAGGCAGTCCTGGCCAGTGGTAGTAGTGATATCTATGGCCACCACGGGACGTTAAGACCATATACAATCTATTAAATACAAGCCACCAATCGTCTGGCCTGGAACCAATTGATTGTCGGCGTATAACCAGCTTGCCCATTTTGACGTTCAACATCGATGGTATACCTTATAATCTATTGCCTAGTAATTATATCAGGAAGACCCTGGATGGTGTTATATTCAAGAGCGAGACTTGTTATGTTGCCATCTTGCCCTCATCACAAAAACACCACTTCTACTCAATGGACTTTGGGTACAAATTTCTTGGGCGCATACTATTCGATATTTGATCTAACATACCGACAGATTGGCTTTGCCGCCTTGAGATAATTACCACTCACTTGAGCCAAACAATCAATTTAATAAGGCATACGCAACAAGATCAACTTGTATTCGCAATGGCTACAGATCCGAATCACGCTTGTGGTTTGTTTCGATATTACACCATATGAATAAATAATGTGCAAGTGTAAATACAATAAACAAAGACAATAATTAAGATCAGGCTTATGTGTTGACGGTGATAACATTACATTAGAGTTCATCAAATCAAATTACATTCAATCGCCTTAATAACAACAGACAGACAGACAGATTGAGCCAGAAATAAATAATAGGAACACACTTTAGAAGAAAAAAACAAAGTTAGTCATACATTCAGTATTGGTGTGACTTCAAGGGTGTCGAGTGCTTGTTAGAGATCAACCAACAACGCCCTTACTCCTGCTAGAATTTTTCGATCCGCTTCCATTACTGGCCCAAGATTAGTCACCGAAAGTGGTCCATGCCGGCAAGAGTTACATGACTCGAATATACATACACCAGCAGGCGAGCCTTGCCTCCATGAGCTTCTGATATAGTTATAATGCTTAATTGGCCTTCTAGAACATTCCCGGGCTTGCCGTTATTGTTGTTGATGATGATAATGTTGGTGTCAATCAATTGTCACTCTTCCCTCGTCGTCGTCGTCATCGCCGTGGTAGTTGAAGTAGTTGTTGTTGTCTTCTTGCTACTGGTCTACCGACCACCACTTGTTTATCTGTTTGATTATCATCTACAATGCCGACATGTCCTCGTTCCAACAACATCAACAACGCCCGTCAGCTGATGGTTGTCGGTGTCGTTGTCGGCCGAGTCCACCAGACACTTATGAATGCACTAATTGATGAAAACATATCATCGCCGAATGAACTGTAGTCCTCGAGCGGCCACAGGCCAGCAAGAATGCCTCTGGCGATGTTTGTTTTTAAAACGAGAGTGCAGTGCCTCAAAATACCGATCAACATGACAACAGCAACAAACAAAACGGCAGCTTTGGTGAAATTGTGCATAAAACAATAATGATTTAGGTGATGTAATGTTGCATGTTGGAACATTCGTCGGATCTGCCCACCAACAAATAGCTCATAACTTATTTATTATTATTGTTATTGTTTTCAGTTCAGAAGGATCGAGCTATCTCCAACTAAAGTTGCCTACTACCCTCTGTATTTGTATCATTCGACAGTTGTTGCCGGTGGCATACTAGTTGCTACTGGTGATTAAGAGTCAGAGAGAAAGGAGGCTGCCAGCGTACAAGTATTTCGTGGTGCCTACCTTTCTGTTTCGGCTGATATATCGCGCGCCTACCAGCCGCGGCGTCAAATTGATATGATGGGCACCGTCGCGAGCTGCGGCATTACATCAGCAGGTAAGCCAGAATGAACTACATGTTTAGTATGTTGGACTGTATTCTCTGGCAAATTTGCCACATTGAATCAGCAGTGCCAGTCGTGTCAGCAACAAGCTAGTATGCAATATGTTTCCGCACCATCAAGCCCGCCAGACAACGAGCACACCAATCAAAGGAAAGAATGGTCGTTAGGCTGGATGTTTGCATGTAGTAGAGACCTGGCTATTGATGCATCCCAGTCTCTATTGGGCTAGATAAATCGAGAGGAGGGCAACCATATGATAGGTGATAGTAGTAGCAGCAGCAGTGCTCGTCAATTGTTTGTTTAGTGTCGCCTAGCTGTAGTCATGATGATTAGGAGCCTGCAAACAGATGATGGCGATGATGAGAAACTACCTGACAACAAACGAACATCATGGCTACATCACGAATGATAGGGAGAGAGGGAGAGAGAGAGAGAGAGAGACGACGACACATACACACTTACTGTATACACATATACAGAGAAGAGAGGAAGCTCTTACTTCGAGCTAGTTTTTTGAATTCTGGCAATGATAGGTACTTACATCATTGGCGCAAAATATTCTTTTTGTCTCCTCCCACCAGCTCGTCTGTCTGTTCCTGCTGCTGCTCATCAACCAAATATCTCCATGTTGAGGCTCGCCCCCGTCGCAGGTAGGACCATTTCAATTTGTGTATCGAAGTTGAATTCTAAACTAGAACACAAAGAACATCATCGCCAAGCTAATAAATAATTAATTCATTTCTTTTCATTATTTTTAATGAACTAACACCGAAGCGAAAAACGCGCGCTCGTTCCCGCCGTCTATTCTCATTAGTTTAGTATGCCTGTGTGAGTTGTATTGATTCTAATTGAGGTGCGAGAAAGAACAAGAGACTAATATCAGACAATAATCGATCTCAGGTGATTGAGTTTTACGGACGCAACAACACTCAAACTCTTTTCCATGAAATTAAGACATCTCAAGTGAAGCTCAAGTATAGTATAGACACACTATTGACACAAAACCTCATCAAAAAAGCAAACAAGACAACCATCAAAATGTGTCAGCAGATTCTACAATTCTGTTCTGGCTCCACCAAACTGCTACTATTTGCAGGCAGTGCCCTCACATTATCACTAGCCATCGCGATCGGTTTCACTGGTTGCACAAGCCATGCACTCTACAAGGACATTGACGAAGTGGTGGCCTCAGGTAGATCACTTTCTTATTATTTACATTTAAGTGCTGCTGCCTACTTGCTGCTGGTCACAGTGTTGGCCTGTTACGCGGCTTATTATGACCAAAACACACCATCAGAGCTGTAAGTATCCTATGCCGTGTGTTATATTTAATTTGTCATTATTATATCTCAATCTTAATTTGATTTAATAATGTAACTAACGAAACTCTTTAAAGTTGGCGGTGATCACCTCTGTCAACGTTGTGCTCGCACCAGCGGCCATCGCAATGAATCCCTCAGCGGCTGACATCACCAGCGGACTGAGGATAGGCTCAGCTCGGCTGTGGGTAAATATGATTTCACCGATAAACCTGCAGTCCCCACCAATGTGACCACTCTACAGACTAGCGCAATGGAACAACAACAACAGCTATCAAGACAGGCTGTAAACGATAACGGACAGGTAATAATTTGACGCAAACGCCCAAAGCTAAACGAGAGGCGCGATCGCCAATCAATGGAACAGTGGCAACAAAAATCTGGGACTCATTACAGAGGCGAGGCTGCTGTGGTTGGAACAATGCAACTGATACGTGGCAGTCCAAGATACCAAAGTCATGTTGCTTGGACCCCACTGAGAAGGCCAACGAATGGATCTGCAAGGAGAATGATGGAGGCCACAAGCTGGGCTGTCGAGAGTTGATTGGCAACACGAGCACACACGAGCTGATAGTGTTGGCATTGGTTGCATTGGCGAACGCCTATTTGGCCATCATAACGGGAATCAGTGCCTACAGGACATTCCATTACAATGAGGCAAGCCAGACAGCCTACAGTTAATAGTGGAGGCATGTCGCGAGGCCGGGCAACAACTATACCTTTTTCTTTGTATATGTGGACGAACAAAATCTCACTCTACTCGTATCTCTTGAAATTCGATTATCAATCGATAGCAGCCCCCAAAAAGGCGTAAATTTTTTTCCACCCTCTTTGGGGCGGTGCATATCAATAATCAATGATTGTGTATAGACAGGCTCCTTTTTGTCGCCACTATAGACCGATAAAATAGCGGATATATAGATAAACTGATAAATCATCTTCTTCTCTCTTATGAATAAAGTTTAAAATCTGTCCGCTTTTGTGAGGAGCCAGCGGGGAGGAGAGAGGGATACTCCCATTGGTTTTGTAAAAGAGAGATCTAGACGGTGAGGAGATTAGGGAGGAAAGAGTAACGCTGGGCGTAACCTTCGGGAGTAGAGATCGAGTGAAGGGGGCGGAGGAGAGAGAGGGTGGGGAAAGGCAGGTATAGATTGGAGCGGGCCAGTCCGAGCGGGCTAGTCCGAGCGAGCGAGGGGGAGCGGTGGCACCTGCAGCGACCGGCGGCAGCGACGAGTCAGATACAAAAAAAACAGGCGAGAGAGACGAGCCGTGAGCGAAGCCACTGCTCGTAGACAGCTATCGATCTAATAGATGTAACAAAATTAGTGTTACGACTGACGACATGCCATGTGCAAGCTGTCATTTTTGGCTGGACTGGAAATAGAGTTGGACCGACGATTTTGCTGGGTTCCGGCGACTGCTGGTAGTTCAAGCTAATCTCGAGAGCGCAGCTCAAATTCTAACGCACATCGAGCTGACAGGTAGTTCACGCGCTCGTGAGACAAAACGCGGGCTGCAGGCTCGGACTGGCGCGCGTCCACCTCGTCATGTTAACCATCACTGCTCGATGGAAGAGGGCAGCTGTCGCGTCGAGTCGCGACATCCATTGCCAGCCAGAATGACGGACTGTCTCTTTGGCAACCGACATCATGAGACAGTTAACACTCCAGTCCGGTATTTATGTACTCTATCGCCGATATAATACCCAATGAATGAACGAATAAACAAACAAGCCACGACTTGCAAAGATCGACTCGGTAGGTCGCGCGATTGATATAATCTCCGCCTATTTTGGGCCAATATTACAGGCGATTGGCCTGCTCGTCCATATCACAACCGCCATAATCATCATCTTCTCCATGACATAAAAGATTACTCTTGCGCTAGATCATCCGTGTGATCTATTGCTAGCCCTCTATCTACTGTTGCCTGTCAGAGTTTTTTGTCTACTTTTTTCGCTAATTCGTCGACAGGAACGTCCGCCGACGATTTGGCGCACTAAGGCCACGGATTGCATTGGTGATCGGCTCAATCAAAAAAGTTGCTACTCTCGCTGGAAATGCGAGATGAACGTAACTACACTCTTGACACAGATGTATTATCAGAATAAGTTCAGAGGATTTGGTGGACAAATAGTTAGGTAGGCCGGTGTTGTTGTTGTTGTCGCCAGAACTTAGGGATGATGCCAGCCTAAATTAAAAGCATTTGCATCAAATTTCATCCATAGCAGCTTAGGGCCAAGTTTACTGGCGGCGTTAAATTTTAGAATCAAATTGAATCCTAATTATAGGCTGAGCGAGCGAGCGGGCGAGGTGCGAATGGAGGCGTATATCGACAGAGATTTTGCCAGAAGGATCCAGAAATAGTGGGAGAACTATGAGAAAACGGCCAGTTTACTGGACGATGGTGGTGCTCGCCGGCAGCCGAATGATGCCAGAATAAGATGCATATTCTGCATTGAGATCGGCCCCGAATCTGAGCATCTAAATGGGACGATACACGAGGCTGATTAGTTCAGCGGACAAGAGGAATCAATCGAGAGGTGCAGCCAGCTCGGCTCGGGCCTGCACCAATCAGGCGAATCTGGTTTTGTCTTGCGCCGACGCCAGAGACCACTGGCGGGCTGGTTTGGGGCCGAAAAGGGTGGGGTGCCATATGAATATCGGCGCTAGTGGCGGCGGCGCCGCCGCCGATTGGCCAATATAAAACATTGATAGAGTCGATGACGAACAGGATGGGGAAAAGGACGATCGCCATCATCTTGAAGGGTGGCTGGCGTGAAGTTGCGCCAAGTGGCAGTGGTGACGACGACTATCACGACGATGACGCGCGCCGCCGCGGCCAAGTGTTTGATGATGGGCCTGATTTGATCTCTCTCTCTCTCTTTCGGTGTGTTTGTATGGAACGTCGCGGACGAGGAGGAAGAGGAGGAGGACAAGGCACCAGCAGACGTGGCGGCGTCGTGGCCACTGTCGGTAGTGACCCGTAGGGGCGTGAACATGCTCGCCTTGGTTGGAGTACCAAGAAGACGGTCGGGGTTCGGTTGGAGGCGGCGGCTGCTCCATGTCCGATTCCGCCCGACGTGGTGCGCCAAGGATTCTGTTGGCCACTGGCTGGTTGCTTGGTTGATGGCCGGCTCCTGGTGGTAGTGGCATCTCCCCTCCTGCTCGTTAGCGGCGCGCATACATCGCGCGAGACATCCACTCTCGTGCGCCTCTGTTGTCCCTCCCTCCCCCTTCGTCTCCCGGAGTTGGCCAATATCTATCTGACTGTCTGTCCGTCCATCTGGCCGCCTGTCAATCCAGTTGGTTTGCTGATCTGCACTTCAGTATTGGCTGCTAGTGTAGTGTTGTTGTTGTTGTTGTTGGAGTCGAGTGAGAAGCGAACACACAAACAAGTGGCAAGTGAAGAGGAGGAGCAAAGAGACGACAGCAGTTGAGATCTGGCGTTGGGCAGACACCATCATAAAGTGTGTGTATTTGTGTTTGTGTGGCTGGAGAATAGGCTTTTGCCAGTAGAAAAGAGATTCAGGCGCACACAGCAGAGGCAAGTGAGGGGAGAGAGATGGGAAGAAGAGACACGCAAGACAGTGCGGCGAACAAGAGCAACAAGCACACACACATCAGCAGCAGAGAGAAGACAAGTGCGTGTGTCTGTGCGAATCTGATTTGTGCATAGGACTCTCTGATTGTGGCAAAGATTTTAGCCTTCGACAATTAGTACGCAAAACTTCTGATCAGGCGACCAGAAACATGAGCAACAAGCAGATTTGCTTTTCTCCAGCACCAATCAATCTCGTAATACCACCTCTAAACTCAGCTATCTTTCTCACGTATTATAGTAGTGGAGTATAACAGACGCCATTCCCGAAGATATTGTTTGTTCGAGGCTCGCGCCCGACCACATTGGGTCGCCCGATTGTATTAATTAGCTACTATTAATGCGAACACTAGGTTTGTTTGACGTCTAGAACATCTAGAGCATTAACAACAACATCAACATCATCAAAAACGTGAAACATAGATCTAAATTAAATACAATCATGCTACAGAACAGCAACTCAAACCATCATCATCCTCACAACAACAACAGCAGTAACAACAACAACAGTACTAGCGGCGTCAACAACAACCATAATCATCATCACAACCAACATAGCCACCAAAGTCATCATCATCATCATAGAGACAACCACCAGAGTAGCCATCACCACCATAATCATCATCACCATCATTCTCGTCATGGCCACCAACATCACGATGATCACCGTAAACAAAATCATTGCGAAATTGAAAAGAGGCGCCGTGATAAAATGAATCATTACATCATGGAATTGGCCTCCAGTTATTCCATCGTTCGCCAATAATCATAACATGATTACTAGCTCAATCAATAACAATAATAGTAGTAACACTAACAACAACAACAATGATAATAATATTGTTATCAATACTAATGGGGCTAACAATGGCAGCCAATCTCAGAAACTTGACAAATTAACTGTATTACGCATGGCGGTTCAGCATGTTAAATCATTGAGAAGCTCGCTATGTTCATTTTCTAGCTTTCACCTGAGGCCTTCGTTCTTGTCATCAGGAAATTTATTAAAAAATTTAATATTACAAATGGCCAGCCAAGAGGCACAGGACAACTTATTTATGGTGGTCACGTGCGATCGGGGCAAAGTTTTATTTGTTTCAGAATCGTCCAAGGACATAATACATCATGAGCAGGACGAATTGGTTGGCCAATGTTTGTTTGACATATTACATAAGGACGATGTGTCCAAGGTTAAAGAACAAATCTCATATTTTAGCTTAATGCCCAAACAGATGCTTATTGATTCCAAGACACTACAACCTATTAAAATAATCAACGTCAATCCTTTGCACAATTACAAAATCAAGCGAATTCCACACCTCAACCAGGCGCCAGACGGAGTTTCTTTTGTCGAATGAAAACTGGCGCTACGTCGTCTAATGGAGGTGATAATGTCAACAATGGCGCTGGTGGTGATGATGAAAGGATATCAGAGGTAGAAGCTAATCAACAAGTAGGTAAAGATAAGATTATTAGTGATAGCAGTGGAGGCGTTGGTGGCGCCACTAGCGGAGCTGGAAAGACAAAAGGTCACCTGAGGGCGTCAGATGAGGATAATAAATTAACAAACAAATTAAGGCACTCACATAAGACTATGGACAAGGAAAATAGTGATAGAAATGAATCCCATGCCAATAATAAGACAAAAACAACTAGCACGAGCAGCAGTAAACAAAGCAAAACGTCAAACATCAGCACGAGAACCAAAGATAAAAATGCAAGACCATCTATCGACAATGATGAAAATCGAATGAGTGATAATGGCGGCAGCAACAATAATGATGATGAGAATAATCTGACAAACAGACAGAGAAATGGTGGTAATGCTATTGATGAGATGAATGATGAAGCCAACGATCTGATTGCGAGCGAGGACGAACAAAGAGATACAACAGATATCACCGGAGATGATGATGACGATGATGCAACTAAACGAACAGCATATAAATCATCATCGTCTTCGTCGGCCAATAAACTCAACGACAATAATAATAACAAGGCGAATGCCTATGAAAAAAATATGCCAAATCATCGTCGCCCTGTGGCGGTGGCAGTGATGGCAGTAGTACAGGTAATGAAAGTAAGGATAGTCTGTTCTCGACATCGCCGCCATCCTCGTCATCACCGCCGCCACCTACACAGTCATCATCGTCTTCGTCGTCGTCGTCGTCGTCGCGAAAAAAACATCGACGTTATGTAGTGATGCATTGTACAGGTTATTTGAAGCCAATAACATTGAGAAAAGACAGAATTCGACGACGACGACGACTCCTATCATAGTGACAACTCGGACGGCAATAACGATGACACCAGTGACCAATGCCGGACAATCAATTGTTTGGTGGCCGTCTTCAGGAGGTCAGTGATGGATCGTGACCTGAAGCCCGACAGACCATTGACGTTCACCTGCAGGTACTCAATGGAGGAAAATTTATGTTTGTTGACCAGAGGACAACCATAGCCTTAGGTTATGTGCCCCAGCAATTGTTGGGCACTTCGCATTATGCTTATTGTCATAAGGACTCTGTGAACACACCTTCAAGGAATGCCATCGGCGTTGTATATTAAACTCTGAGGCAGTATCGTCGGATATCTATCAATTTAAACGGGCCAATGGACAATACTTGTGGCTCCAAACTAGTCTCAAGAGTTTCCGAAA
This sequence comes from Oxytropis ochrocephala, assembly GCA_020916435.1. NCBI lineage: Eukaryota > Viridiplantae > Streptophyta > Magnoliopsida > Fabales > Fabaceae > Oxytropis > Oxytropis ochrocephala. The sequence continues at coordinate 55,669 of JAJHUT010000114.1, forward strand.
TCCTTGGACAAAATTCATCGACTACATAGTGGCCAATCACACCACCGCTGAGGGAAATGATCCTCGCTATAACGAAGGCTGTGTACCCACCAAGTTCAACCAGGACATGACGGGCGTCCGTGGCGGCGAAGGCGGTGGCGGCGGTGGCGGCGAGGCCTCGCAATCGGCGTCGCCCGTCTCGGCGGCCTCGTCGTCGAGTTCGCTCCCATCCGACGACAGCAAGAAATCAGCCTCGCCCAGTTCGTCCTCCATGGGCAGCTGTTATTCAATGGACTCCTATGCGTCAGGTGCAAGTATTCAGGCTCTATTGAATCATATAGACAATATCAAGTCGGGTGGCAAAGGTATTCGTTGAATATTCCCAGTGGGAAGCGCGCCGAACGACATGCCGTCGGATCGGCTGTGGCGGCTCAGCACGAAGAGTAATGAGGACAGTGGCAACTTCTCGGACCTCCAGTCTTGTTCGTCGGTATCGTCCCATAATAGCGGCCTATCCAGTGAGTTTGTCCACCTCCAAGGTGTCACTGGTTTCGTCAACGATGCATCAGCACTTCAAACGGCCACCACAGCCACTACCACTACCAACAACAGAAACAATTCACCCCCCAAATATGCCGGCCATCGTTGCCAGCGCCAACAAAAATAATCAACAACAACAGCAATCGTTGACCAGTTTGTCAATCCCTACTTCAACCAAGCAAAGCCTCAGGTCGGATACAGACAATTGGGCCAAAACATATGCAACTCGTTGGTTAACTATCAACAAACGACCACAGCATCAAGACGACAAGCAACGGCGGGACCTCCATCAGCAGTGGCTTCGTTGCCACCTCCGCCGCCGCCGCCGCAAGCCAGTTCGGACGCCATTCAAGTCGAGGACGCCTACTCGAGGGTATCGAATGATAACCACTCCGGTCAACAGGCTGGTAATACACTGGATCATAATTTGGTTGGCCCCAAATGGCCAATAAGGACGACACGTCCGCGTCCTCGAAATGAGCTTAGGCTCGTTCGACTGGACGGTGCCATGATTGGCTCCATCAAACCAAATCAACGTCCAGATTATCAATATCCCTATAGGAAGGAGCGCATGCAAGTCGGGCTCGCTCAATTCGTCCATCTCAGGACATAGTGGCAGCTCTTGGAGTAGCTCAAGTGGTTCGGTTTATTCTGGACGTGGACCATTCAGTCACCACTCGGCAGGTGGCTCTGGTTCGAAAGCAACATCGGCACAAACACGAATCATAGCCAAATACAGCAGCACCAGCAACAACAACAACAACAACAACAGACATCTCATTCACGAGAGGCTACCAAAGATTCCACATCCTCATGTGATCTGTCATTGTGAGAGAACAAGAGGCCACACATAATAACGAGTTAGAACAACATAAGCAGCAAAGAACAACAACAACAACACCCGCAGCAAACTTATGTTATGCAGACAACCGCAATGCAACCAGAGGACAAATCGAAACAATGCAGGCCCATATGCCAATGCAGTCGCTACAGACACCTGACACTTTTGGGCCGCATTGTGGCAATGCATATCCTGATGATCTCATGCAGCCAGTTGTGGCGCCCTACATGACAGCCGACGACGGCTCCACAGATGTTTGCCAGGGTTATTCGGCTACTGGCGTAGCCGACATGGACCAGATGATGCAAATGGCAGCTGCCAGTGACATGCAAACAAATGTCACAGTCCAAATGAGCCAACAACAACGTCAACAAGACGAGCAACAACAACAACAAAACCATTCAAGGTCACAATACTAACGCATTGATTTGGAACTCTACGCCGACCGATACAAATAACTCTGCCAATATGTATCATAATGTCGATATGATGATGGGCCAGAGACGACGGGTCTTCACCAACAAATTGATATTTGCCACCGACGAGCCAACACAATGGGCCTACAGACTATGAAATGGCCAATCAGTCTGCATGTGGCAATCAAATGATCGGTCAGCAGCAGCATCATCATCACACTCACCCACATCACCACCACCATCATCACCATCAACCGCAACAACAGCATCATCATCATCATCAAGAACAACAACAACACCATCAGCACCAACAGGATCAAGCAATCCAGTGTGCGAATTGCTCTAATCATAAATGTTGCAAAACAACAGCAACAACCAACCAATCGTATATGATGCCCAATAATGGTTGCGATACGAATGGTATCAATCTGACATCTTTAGCAGTGGACGGGGACTTGGACGAAGTGGAACTTTTAGAGTGTCTGGCCGTTTGTGACCCGCCAGATAATCAACAACTCTACAATATACATAACAATAGTTATCAACATTACAATATGTGAGGATTCATAATATCTTATTGATATGAATTCATCACGAAAATAGATGGCAATATAATACAAAGGGCTATTATGACCCATCAGGAGGAATTTCCATTAAACAACTAGCAGTGGGTTCGTGCACGCGTGGAAAAACGTGGTATTGTTTGGAGCATTTTTGGAAATCATTTCTACGAAAAATGATACCCACTAGGAAAAACTAGAAGACGGAAAATGATCTAAGAAACCTAATCAATTATATCGTTGGTTTTGAGTATTTTATTCTCATTGACACAGCTATACAACATATGTCTAGTATTTTAACCGGTAAATCATCAACATGATCGTCAGCGCGTCCATTTGCCAAACCAAATGATAGATTAGACAATCATTTAGTGGCGGCCTATAATGGAGCGCGTGTCGAATCACACATTGTATCATAAATTGGCGGTTGTATTGAGGGATTCTCTGAAAATAGAGACTCAGTTCGAAACATTATTCGAAGCTCGTGAAATGAAATTAAAATAATCCATTGCATGGAGAGGAGGGCTAAGGCGACGAGTTGCGTTGTTAGGGCTATCCTAAATGTTTTAGACTGATGTAAAAATGACTAGGGCTGAGGCACAAATCATTGATTACGAAGATTAAGCAACGTTATAACAGCTTACAAAATTTAACGTGTATATGTATTGACATCAATTATTATCATTCAATATATTTAAGATCGGACTAGTTTGAGGTTCATCTTAGTGTTCTTTCTGATCTTCACCTACTTATGGACTGACAAATGATTATGATGAAAATGTAGGGATGGATGCATGGATGGATAGATGGCTGTATGTACATGTAAGAATCACATTGAAGCGATCAGAATACATCTTCATTATGAGGATATTTAATTGTGTGTATTTGGGTTATCCTGGATTTCTCTTATTGTCTTCCACCACAATTCTGTAAAATGTTATCATCTATCGGCTTATGGTTAAGATGACTCCAAATGTTGGCTCTATTGCTTTTAGCTCGAGAATATACCTCCATGGAGGATGAGGAAGCTCTTTCTCTTCAGTGGCCGGCCATCGAACATCACTGGAGCGGATTCTATGTAATTATCGCCATTATGTTGGTTCTTGTTGCTGAGTCGAATCTTTTTCTGTTTCTCGAAGTCGCTCAAATTGATGCGCCCATCTGCGAACCTGAATATCTTCGGCCACACCTTCTGGCCACCCACCGAGCCACTCTCGGCCGAATCGCTACCCATGGGAGCCATCGCCGGAACACCACCACCGCCGCCATGATGAGCCGACTGATCGCCCGTTGTGGGCCCTGGAAGCCGCCATTCTGGAAGCCCATCAAATGGGGCAACGGGTTCAGGCCAAACGGTAGAGCCGGTCCCATGCCTGTGTCGGCATCTGGTCCGTTCAGGTGCGCCTTCGCGATGGGTCCCGGAGGACCTCCGTCGCTCGGACCCACCGGGAACGGTGGCAAACTAAAGGGCGAGTTTGGGTCGAGGCCTATCGAGATGGGACTAAGTTCTTGGCTTGATTGCAGAGGTGTCTGATGTTGATGACTTTGGCCGTTGTGCGTTAGATGACGACGTTCGAATAAATCATGCATAGCCTTTAGTTGAGAGGTGTGATGATTCATGAGCATGTTATTTCTCTCGATGGGTGTTGCCTCTTGCGAGTTGTTCTCAGCCGTCGATTCGTCGTCATCATCACGCACGTCGGAACCCGTCGAGGATGGCGACAAAGACGACGATGATGACAAAGATGAGGCCATTGGTTGATATGAGGAAGGATGACGACTGTCGTCGTTGATTAGTGGAGTTTCGTTGTTGTATTGATCTTCGCCGTCACTTGTCGGGCTCGCCTCGGTGTCATCTGGATTGGCCAACGAGTGAGTGGGAGCCCCATCGACATCGTCAACAAGTAGGGGAGGCGGTATCACACTCGACAGATGACCTTGATGAGATTCGGCTGTGTCCAGCGGCTGATGTCTCACATTGCTCGATGCTGATGACATTGATGATGATGGCATTTGGAATGATGGCACGAAGAAGATTGGCCGCATGATGGTCAGCAGCCCTCTGGTGTTGGTTGCTATGGTATTCTTGGCCGATAGTACTTGTTTGACGTTCTGATTGAGCGTCAGAGTTTTGAGGATGAGGATGGCGGTGGTGGTGGTGGTGGTGATTATGATGATGTGCTGCTAATGTGTATAATGGCAAGTTTATAGCCAAGATCAACAACAACAAACAGTTGCTAACAACTTTTGTCTGAGAAACAAAAATTGTTGATGATTTGGTTGTCCTATGCTTGAGATCATACGATAATTTGATTTGGGAAATATTTACATGAGGCTGACTCTTCTCCTCTGATTAGTGTGGAATCTTGTGTATGTTTCATTGGGTCAGATGAAGTTAATTTCCGTTTCAGTATTAGAGTTTTCGTGTGTTCTGTCCTAAATTGACGTGTAATCTATCTTCTTTATTGGCCCAAATCGTTCTGAATTTCACAGACTGTGTATTCAGATCGGAAAGATCGTATCGATTTCGGTCGGATTGCATGATGACCACCTAGTTCGTTACGCCTTCCTCTCCGTTTGCTCTCTCTCTCTCTCTCTCTCTCTCTCTCTCTCTCTCTCTCTCTCTCTCTCTCTCTCTCTCTCTCTCTATGGGTTCCAAGCTCTTCGTATGACTTTAATTATGTCTCCAGTGGTCATGTTATTCTCTGAAATCAACACCCTCCAACCATGGTGAGTTGCATCGATGGTCGAGATCAACACATCATAATTTCGTTTCAACGTCCATTTGTAGATGTTGAATGTTGGGACAAATTTAGATTCGGACATAAGCCTCTGTTGGTTGCTTGTGTTGATTTATTAATTATGCTTTAAGTTGCCTAAACAAACAAACAAACATAATTTCAATTTGGCTTGCCTGGCTTACTTGTCTCTTGCTCTCTTTTCTCTTTCCCGCTCCACTTCTATAGATAGATTCACCCCTTGGATGCTCTCGGTCGCTTGCTTGTTTTTAATTACTTTTGCTTATAAATTAACTATGCTATTTCTAAATCTGAGCTAATTATTATCGGACACTTAGGGTCGCGGGAGGGACCTGAGATCTCGTATTTCCACTGGTCCACCAGCAAATGGATGGACTTGTTTGTGGTGAAGATATTGTTGATGAGAGGCGGGTGAGCGAAAAAGTTCTCTGATTTTTGCTCATCAGACTCGTAACTCTAGCGAACGTTTGTGTGTATGTGTCTCATTAATAAGTGACCTTTCTAGGCGGGCCGCTGGTCGAGGCTAGTTGTGCTGCCTATTCTGGTACGAGTTATCGCGCGCGCGCAACTGGTAGTGGACACGCACTAGCATAGGCCTTCGTTAGGCATAAGTTTGTGCCTGTGCTAGTGCTGGTGGCTATCGAATTGCATTTTATTTTACGACGATTTCTATCGAATTCAATAAGAGATAAAAACTCCAAAAGGTGACTTTGAATTGCTGGCTGTGGAGGTATAAACCAGTATGTTGGCCAGTATTAGTGGCAACTTTTACTATCCCGTGTTGGGGGTCGGCATATGAGCAAACTAACACTACTTCTCGTTGTTGTCGTCATCGGCTTTGTATATCTATGCCTCTAGCCGACTGGACCTGAATTGGGTTTGCTTGCATGTGTTTGTTGCTTGGAAGTTGGAATTAACTTGAATATATGACGACGACCAAGACCACTACGACGATTCAAATTGAATAACATAAACAAACCCTATCCGACGTAAACTGTTAAGCTGTTGGTCAATCAATTAATGAGTCGGTGTCTGTTGTTGTTGTTGTTGCTGGTTGTGGTGGTGGTATCTATCTATCTATCTGAGTAGGAACGCGAGCTCGTGCCTTTTCACTTCACTGGCTGGCGCCCACAAGAGAAAATATCATACTAAAACCGGCCAGACAACGACACCAGCCAACTGCCTTCAAGATGGCAGTCATGCAGAACAACAACAACGACGACAACCCTTTACAGAAGGCAACAATTGGTTGTTAGTTGATTATAGCTGCGCCTGCGCCTGCCGTCAGCCAGACAGACGAGGGCAGAGTGAGAGAGTTAATAAGAAAGGCAGAATGAGATACGCAGATAATAGAAGAAGTCTCGACTGCTTTTTCTTTTTCCTATTATTTTGTTGAAAAAGAGACACCACACCAAAGCGTTTGCTTGCACGAGAGTTCGTTGCTCTTCTTGCTTTCAACTGGCTGGGCATTTGGAGGTGGTGGGCAAGATTCATCCAATGAATGAATGACTGACCGAATGGATGAATGATATAAGATGCCCGATCAATGAAATGGACTTACAGAATGGCCCACAACGAGCGAGTGTTGTAGTGGCCAAATTGGATTGGCGATTAGCAAATTCTCAGCTATTTAGAGACTCCTACAAGCCGATATGTTGTTGTTGTTGTTGTTGTTGTAAGTTCTTAGTTCCCGTAGATGTGGATGTTGTGGACAGGATCCATGCAACACAACATCCACATGAAGAAGGCGGCAACCTGTTAAAACGAGTGTGTCTGCGTTTGTGTCTGTGGACTCACTTAAGCCGGCGACACTTTTTAATGTCTGAAAGGTGGACATGTTTTGTGCCGGAGCGAAGAATAAAAGAGAGTTCAGGAGTTTACGGAGACTACAGAGAGTGAGAGGTGGAAATGAAGAGCACGAACAAGACGCCAAGCGATGCGAAAAGTCAAATGACTTGGATCCAATTGACGTGAGTGATGCTGACTGACTGACTGACTGACTGACTGACTAGCTGGTCAACTGGATGTTCGTCTTGTCATTCGTTTGCCTCTTCTCCGACAATCTCCAAGTCATTGTGTTGTTCTGCAACACTACCTCTTTACCTTCTTCTTCTCCTTGTTCTACTCGTTTATTGGCTCCAAACCAAATGTCTCCATTGGCATCATTCAACAGGCCACTTGATGTGCACTTGTTGGCACATTTAACAGGATTTGCAAGTCCTCCTCCTCTTTCTCTCCATTGTAGTCGGCCAAGAGACTCGCCGTTTGGCCACTTTTACTCGCCAATTGACAATTGACCAACATTCCAGCCCCGAGCACTTTTTACTTCTGCCTCCTGTGGCTCATCCTTGTTCTTCTTCTAAATGGCATCATCCCGCAATGGAGGTCAGCAGCCTCGTCCTCATCCTCATCCTCGTCGACGCAGTCTTTGTTGTTCTGCCTTGTAGCTACCTCAAACCGATTGCCAAAGTAACTTGAGAACATTGTTGTCGTTATTGGCTCGCCGACTTTCACATTCCGAGTAGCCACTGGAACTTCTCCTGCTAAGAGTGCAGATACCTGAGTTGGTTAGCTCGATGTAAACAAGCAAAGTGCTCGAAGTTAGGCGAGTTTGGGGTTTTGCCGGCTGACAGTCGAATCAATTCTCGGAATTTGCCTCCGCAAAGTTCGAGAAAAAAAAATCAATGACTAGTCTTTCAATGAAAACACACAAACTATAATTCAGGCTTACCTTCTGGTTAACCTTTGCTGCCATTGTTGCTACTGTTGCTGTTTAAATTTAAGTTCAATTGAATGTATGACGAATATCTGTTTATGCAAACCCATTCGCCATTCATACCTCGAAGGCCCTCAGCCGGAAGGCACAACCCGGCGAATAGCACGACGACGTGCAAACTTATCAATCATATCAATTCAGATCAAATTGCTTACAGACAGAGACAATCGCAGCAAATGAGGAGTGGAATTGTGTGTTAGTATCACATTTCTTGGACTCTTGGAAGTCCTGTTGAATGGCTTTGGTCGACTCGTCTAATTGTGATGGCAGCCCATGAATTACAATGGGCGAACATTAATTTAGCGTCGCCGCTAATGTCGTTAACCATGCCGACATTCAATCATTTCTAGTCTGTAAATTAATATCAAAAGTGTCATTGTTGTCATTGTTGTCGTCATAATATCATTTCTCTCGTTGTTTCTCGCAGAATAACCAGCTCATTGTCAGAAGGTATTGTCGTCATATTCTTTCACACCTACTTGTTTGTCGGTCGGTTGGTCTGTATGTCTGTCTATCAGTTTCTTGTTCTATCATGTCATATCGCCTGAAGTGAAGGTCAAAACGAAAGTGAATTCCAACAATTGCGACTGATCATGGCCTTTGTAGCTAAGCCTATGATTGTGGTGGTGATTGTTGTTGTTATGACAGAGTACTGACAATTTTGGCCGACAGTAGCTTAATTGCAGGAGGCTTAAACAAAGTGTTCTAGGGCGAATTCAATTAACAATAAGGAGATACTTTCTAGGAAGGAGACACTTTTTGTCGAGTAGAAAAGATTAAGGTGAATATAAATACTAGCAAGAGATTGATTATCCATTAGTATGAGCAAAAGTGAGTGACACTGAACACCAACTGACAGCCAAGCGTATACTCAAACACCCGCAATGGGCATCCGTTGGAACACAAGTCAAGTCGGCTTTCACTTTCATCTGGAAGGAAACTGAAACTGGAACAACTCGACATGAAACAGATTCTTGACTGATATAGACACACGAACACACTTTAAAATAGCCACCAGCTGCCTGTCTGGTTGATCCAGTTTTATTTGTTCCCCAAACGGCTGCACTTGACACACTTAGACTCGACCTGTTGATTACATCACTCCGAGCGCACTTACACCCACCACAACGAGAAGCCGTAAATGCCAGCCGGCCTGAGAGGCTTCTGTCAATCAACGCCAAACTACTGACCATCAGCACTAAACTAAAAATATCAATGACGTGCAGAACAACAACACTTATGTACATATAAACTGCTCTTGGAGTGTGTATGTGTTACTCATCTATCAGGAACAGCTCATCATCATCATCATTGTAAGCGGGTTTTGCTTATACTGATCACAGGCCCTCGAATGGCCATTAAATATAGAGCACCAATATCAACGTCGCGGGTTCTTCTCCACTGCATAGAAATCCACTGGTCATTTGAACTTGATTGAGAAGCTCGGCAAATTAATGATGAGAGACAGAGTTCAACGAAACCAGTGTTTATTGAGCTTGTTGTTGGTTGGCGCAAACGAAACAACAAACAACGAATACTATACGGTAAGCTCGTGCAAGTGTGCAAATTATACCAGTCCAGAATAGAGGTGAATGTAGAGAGCAGCTGAGGGTTTAATATACAAACCAATGGACGTAACCCGAAAGGTGTTCAAGAGTTTTGCAAGTGGCGGCGTTGTGTTCGTCGCGTGATTCGCGCCATTTCCTCTTGGCGGTCATACAAGAGACACCAATAACCAGTAAGATATACGAGAACTATCATGCTGCTCGTTGAATGTGTGTATCGGACGTGGAAGGCGACGACAAAAGTACGGTTTTGTTGTTTTTGGTGGCCGGATGACCACTTCGAGGGCAAATCAAGGCGAGGCAGGAGAGCTCGGGCACTTTGCCTCCCCATCTGCAAAGGTAAACAATTGCTCTCACACTCTTACACAACAAGAGAGTCGTCTCTGTTTCTGTCTCACTCCACTAACGAGGCTCACCCTGAATCTTGTATCGTCTAAAGTAGATGGTCAATTTGGCCTGGGCTTCTGGCCAGTCCAACCTTTAAGATGACTCTCAGCGTCGTTGATGGTCTTTTGGATTCACGAACTCAGTCCGGCCGGCCAAACAGCCGGCCTTTTCTCTCCTCCTCCTCCTCCTCCTCTCTCTCTCTCTCTCTCTCTCTCTCCCTAGTCCGATTGCTGGTAAAAACTTTGTCGTTGATGTTAAATTATAACACGGGCAGCGAGAGCAACTACAACAATAACCACCACCACCACGGCGACCAACAGCTACAATACTTGACTCGCTACACTAACATGTCAGGTGTTTTCCACTGCTGACGGCTTGATCTGTGTCCTGTAAGGTGAAGAAGAAGAAAGTGAGTGTTCTTGTGGGAAATATAAAAGTTGCGAGAGTATTTATGATGAACTTGCTCATCAACTGACATCATCAGGAGCAGAGGCGACGGCACCAACGACACAGTGTCTTCTTGGTATTTCTCTAGTTATTCTACTCAACTCATTTCCATATTCACTCACAACTAGATGCCAACAGCAAAAGTAACGACCATACTGACGATCATCACATTTAAGTTAAGGCAATGATAGGAAGCAGTAACACTGCTTGTGAGCCGAAACACAAAAGGGCTTGCTGTTGGCGGTTCTCGGCGAATCAACAAGTCAAGTTTAACGGCCGCCACGACAACAACTTCATTTAACTTCCTTCCAAAATGATCAGTCACTTGAACATGCAGACTCAATGGCGGTGGCGGAGGAGGCAAACACGACGACGACGGCGACAAAGACCAGCTATTGGTCGAGCCAAAAAGGGATGGAAAAGGACGAAGAAGAAAACACTTTGTTGTGGTTCATGATGATTGTGATTATGATCATCACCGTCATCATCACCATCACCATCACCATCAGCTTGAACAACAACATCAACAAGATTTCAAGTCTTGCATACTTTTCCAGATCGCTTTATATGAGTTGTTGGCTTGACTTTGCTCAGGTCGAGCTCGCCCGCTCATTGAACAGACTCCTACTAACAAATTGATCCCCATCAAGTGATGGCAGATGGGACGAGCAAGAAGGTGACCAACCGATCGGAGCCCTTGAGAGATAAGTCATGGGGATACACGCTTGGGCTTCCCTAAGTTCATCATTATATAAATATATAAATCCAACTGGTAGAAATTGACAAGCTGACCAGGCAAAGTCACAAGTCATCTTGAAAGATCGTATTAGGGAGGAAATCTGTCCATCTGAGTGTCGCTTATCCTTATCATAATTGACTGGACAACAAAGGGCCGAGTGGGAGTCGCCGCTGACCAACCATCGAGATAGCCGTGCGACCTTCCGATTAGGCTGGCCTTCTCGTTACATCAGATGTGGGATGATTCCCTTGAGTCTTGGCTTGCACTTTGAAATTGGGTGGTCATCTCAAATATTTCTCTTCTTTTATCAGGGATATACTGAATCCTCTACGTGTGACGAGTTTCTATATCGGTTTCACATGTGGCTCCAACACCGATGTTCGTTAGTTCTCTGGCTTGTTTCTGGTTGGTTTTAGATCCTCATCGTCATTTTTATAAACGATCACATCAATCATGGACTCTTGAATACAGATTCAATTGTAGACTAGCTATCCTGATTTGTATACTGAATTTCTCGGCAGGGACGTTAAAAAAACTGTTAAACTAACTTATTTAGGGGTTCCTTCGATATATCATAATTGTCAGTGATTGATTGAGTTATATCCCACAAATATTGAGGCTTACTTCCATTGATTACACATCCATTAAGAGCCGGCTGTTGACGCGTGGCGAAAATGAAGACAATTCGCTGGAGGAATTTCTAGCGCGTAAACCAACAGTCTACAGTAATGTGGACCTTTCTCAAATCTCTATTAACGAGTTTGTTTGTGTATCGCAGACAGCTCCTTCTCATTGGTTTTGCAGCTCTAATTATTCGGCAGGACTGATTCGCAGATTCTGTCCCTGTTTTTTCCGAACGAAGTGCACATAGCAGCGAAATTGGCGCAAAATCGTTCGATGAATGTCGGCGTTGTGGTTCACAAAACCATGGTTGTTTATGAAAATATCATATTAGAACAATATTCTTGACAAATATGTTTATTTGTGTGGTAACTTGACAGTTATTTAAATAGACCAGCAATATGTAGGAACAGAGTTAAGGTCCATTAGGAGATTTAGCCTTTAGCCACACGGGAAATACGATAATATTTACTCCAGCGATGGATAAAGATCACAAGCGACCTTGGGGTGTTCTCTCTAGAAAGAAAACATATACAGAAACTCGTCGAAGGTCTGACTTGCCCACTTGGAAAACATTATGAAGCATTAGTTCCCGCCCAGACGTGGACAGTCTATTGGATAACCCATTCACTGGCCTTATTAGAGCAACAGACATTTCTAACCACTGTGACTGAAGATGTGATAAAATTTATTAGTGAGTGTGCCCATCCAGAGGGTGGTTATGGGGGTGGCCCTGGTCAGGCTGGCCCATCTGGCGACGACATTCGCATCTGTCAATGCACTAATTACGTTAAATTGTGAACAGGCACTAGAATCTATTGATAGAGTGCAATTATTGAGGTTTTACAACGATTGAAACAAACGGACGGATCATTTAGAATGCATGATGATGGCGAAATTGACTCGAGGGCCAGTTATTGTGCTTTAGCTGTTAGTGAGATGTCTCAATATAAATAATGAAAAGTTATTAGAAAATGTAGCCGATTGGGTATTATCATGTCAGACATATGAGGGGGTTTCGGGAGTGTGCTTGTGTAGCGAGGCCCATGGTGGATATACATTCTGCTGTGTTGCCTCACTATGCCTCTTAAATCAACTACCCAGGGCCAATATACCAGCTCTGTTGAGATGGCTTTCGAATAAGCAATTGACCGAGGAGGGCGGCTTTTTGTGGTCGCTCGAACAAGTTAGTAGATAGTTGTTATTCTTACTGGCAAGGGGCAGTGTTTCCACTACTACATCCATTCTTGAATACAAACAACGAACAAATCACAGATAATTGGTTGTACGACTCGGCCGCTTTGCAAGGCTATATTCTCAACAAGTGTCAAGCCGACCAGGGACTTCTGAGAGACAAACCTGGAGCAGAGCCAGATTTTTATCACACCTGTTATGCATTGAGTGGCTTATCTTTATCACAACACCAACCAGATGACAGTATATTCGACATAGGTTCGAAGCCCATCAATATATTGGGCACAACACACCCGCTATGTTCAATTTGACCATTTACAGTTTGAATGATTGTTTTGACTATTATACCAATAGAAAGATTGAAATTCATGAAACTGATAATAACGACGAGAGTCTTGCAGGTGAGAAAACTACTACTGAGAGTGGCGGGCCACGAAGATCAGCCCGAAACAACAAATGAAATGAAAAAGTATTTGGTGTGAATGAAATGAATTGGTCGATGTAAAATATTGTGTTTTCCATATGCACGCCACCAAACGATCTTAACGGAAAAATTTTAATCAAGTTTTTTATGCACACTTATGCATAAGTAGCCTCATTCTCAAATCAATTTCAAGACCGACAATATTGTTGCGTGTATACTTTGGCTTTGTTGTTCAACATATTAATAACAACCACACGGATAGAATGACTGTTGAACACCGTAAACGAGGCTCCAAAGGCTCGACCAAACCATCCACTGGACATACCACCACCAAGCAACATGGCGCCGGTCAGCATTCAGTGTCCAGCTCGGGCCAGGCATTTGCCTCACCAACAGCCTCGAACCCGACCGCCTTGAGCAGTCCGACACTTGGCAGTCTGACGGGTCCCAAAGGCTCAGCCGGCGGGAGGGCAAGCACTCATCGCATACGGCTAGCAGCCCTTATCAGGCGACCAAGAAGGCGGTGGGTGCGCTCACCTACGGGCCGGCCCGCAACCCGCTGGGCCCGGCACGAGCCCAGGTTCGGTCTCGTCGACTCCTACCAGTATCAGTACTGGTTCCACGCCGCTCAGAACAACACCTGGCGGAAGCTCGACCCCATTAAGTTGTCTTTGTCTGGTCTGGCAGCCGCAGCTGATCGATGCGCCGCCATGAAAGTAAACAACACCAGTGTCCCCACGACCAAACTCATCAGCCCAGCAACTACCACAACAACGTCGACCACCACCACCACCACCCACCACCACTACCGCTAGTGCAACTACCATAACTACTACTACAACCACCACCGCCGCCACAGCCGCTGGCCCTGTTAATACGATCAAGTCGTCAAATAAGAATATCACTGAGCCTAGCAGCAGAGGCCGGTGGTGGAGGTACACCCAAGGAGGATGAAAAATCTTGCAGGTCCAAGGCAGGCGTCCGAGCAGGAACAAACTGATCAGAGGCATCACCACCACCACCATCACCAACAACAACAACCACCACCACCACCACCACAACATCAGCAGCAACCTTATAAACATCAGCCGATCACGAATGTTGCCGCCAGCTATAAGAACATCTACCCCAGCGGAGGTAGTTGGGCGAAGGGACATGGTATTGATAGTGCCACTCCCATTCCATCTGCCGGTACTCATTACATGAGCGAATCAGCCAATCCTCCCTCATCATCAGCCACCCCAGCGCCCTCAACAACAACAACCACAGTAACAACAACAACAACCGGCACCACTACCAACTTGCAGCCAACTACGACGACACCCGCAACAACAACAGCAGCGACGACGACAACAACCCCCGCGAATGCATCCACCGCCAGCCAGCTAAGTGGCTCGACCCAGTGCGAGTCGGCGATGACGATGGGAACTCAAATTAGGGATAGTGCACTAACTCCAGGCCAACCCAGGCGAGTCTGGATGGGGTTATTACCTCTTTCTTGGTATCTTCATGATGGCGCTGGCATTTTTGGTCTTGATATTGGTGGTCACGCGTTTCTTTGATGAGGCGCGCGGCGCTCGTCGTTGTGATGGTCGTTTGCCGCCGGCGCCTGCATTGTATCCATCTGTCCATAGAGGAAGGAGCCTGTTTGTAGTCCGGTCTGCGACAGATCCATGAGGCTAGTCGTTTCTATTGTTGTTACTGCTGATGCTTATGTCTTTGACTTGGTTGTCGTCGTAGTCGACGACGACGACGACGACGTTACCTCCATCGGAATGAACTGAATCTGGTTTAGAGAGCAAAAGTTGAGAGTGTATTTTTTTATGTATGGTGGCTCAATGGATGGAGGCTGCTGTTTTTATGGGAAATAAAGGCCAAATTATTAAGCATCGCCTTCTCTGAATGGTAACAGAATCACTCTCTTCCTCTCTAAAGTCTAAGGGCTGTCTACTAAAAGTACTCGATCGCATCGCCGCTACTCTCTTGTGGGTCGTCCTGTTTCTCATCGTCTTCCTGTTCATGGGCGCCGTGGTCGTGGTAGTGGTCGTGGTCTCCTATCCAGTGCCACTATTGCGCATTATACTATCGAGACCCGATGGATTGGAAAGCTTTTATTGGCTAGCCGGGAGATTCGCCTTGAGGCTCCACCAAAGCGTCTTGTCCAAGATACGCGTCGTCGACTTTCCCCAGTTACTTTGAAGTATCTCCAAACTGGTGGCCATTTGCGGCGGACTGCAGAGATATGGGAGCTCATTTTTCAGGCCTTTGAGCAGGTGAAGAAAAGTGTTCATGTTGCCAGTTGAGAGTTTCAACATAAAGAGTCACTATCTTGCTTGGCCTACAAGATGAATGACGTCCAACAAGGCTGATATATCAGTAGACTACTCCTACTCCACTACTGCTCTTCCTCGTCGCGAGGAGTTACTTGTCCCTCGTTCAGGTGAGAGACCGAGGGCCTGCAATGTTGTAATGTCTAGTTCATTGGCCATATCAAGTCGTTGTTGTATGCAGTGACCATTAAACGTTAAATATAACAGCCAACGCCAAGTGGGAATACTTCTTATTCGTTTCCTAATTCTCCTTCTTCTCGTGGGCTCCTTTACGCCACACCACCACATGCCGCTGCTGTTGTTGTTGTTGATTACAATTCCGCTGGCTTTCTCCTTCTGACCATTCCATTCGACGATCCAACTTGGCGTTTGTCTGTTTCTCTGGTTCGGCCAATGTGGTTTGCTTCGAGTGCTGGACCATTCGGTGTCATTAGAAGTCGCGGAGGCAACGACTCGGCCGATTTGGCACTTCTTGCGCGAGCCAGACAGAAGTGGCCGAGATCCTCTCAAGAATCGCCGAAAGAGTGGACGCAACAGCAGCAGCAGCGGCGGCGGCGGCGGTGGTGGCGGTGGTGGCGGCAGCGACAGCCACCTGCCTACACTCGCCCACACAACATTAGGCGTCTCGTGTATTGTTGCACGGGGTACATTCCTTCAGCGAGGGTCCGCCAGTTAGCCAGAGAATGAGCTGACCAGATGAGACTGGCTTCATTATTCCAGTCTTGGCGTACTGGCCAACATTAACAGTTTGCCAGTGTGGGCGTTTCAGCGGAGCTATCATGCTTACAGGAAAGTCTCTCGTGCGGAATATCTTTCCGCCCGAGAGATGGACCGAAGAAAGCTCCTCCACTGACAGACGACTATATCTCATAGGGCCGTCCCGTGAAGGTCAGCGAGCCTTGGATGGATCCGCCAGGTTGTACAGGTGCGCCGTGGCCTGATTTGGTTGGTCTGCCGACTGTAAATGACAGCCGCTTGTTGGTCGGGATAGATTGTCCGAGACAGCAATAATAATAGAAGAGAGGCGCCTCTTCTCAGATTGTTATTTACTGGTGCATTCGGAGGCTCTCGGTACATGTCAGCCTTTGAGCGAGCAGGCGACTTCTTGTAACAGCTTTCTTTGGGCCGTCAATCTATGGCAGCTAATAGCTGTGAGTATTACAGCTGTGAGAGGTGTCTGAGGGCGCTCACTTTTGAGAGGATGCTATATGGGCGTGCGCTGGCGACCCCGACGACGCTTTCTCAGATTGCAATCACCAGTTCAATCCAGTGGCCGGCGAGACTCAATTATATGGCCGATCATCTCTAGCCGCCATTTCCGGCTGGCCAATCAAATGGCACCCATCAGCGCCCATCTGTCGCCTGTGCGCCTGACGAGAGGAAGTCGCAAAGTGGCGGTGGTTTGTCGTACAGTAGTGAACGAATCCTATCTAATACGGGCCGGACATTGACGAGCAGCGCAAATTAGCAGCACAACCTCCAACCAATTTGGTCGTATAGATCTTCTACAGGCGCAACCATTTCCATTCCAATGATGGGCCATAATGATTAACTCCTGGACGGAGAGGGAAGCCTTCGATGAGCAATCGATCGATCGATTGAGGGCGAGGACGAAGGTCTCGAGCTGAGTGGCTGGGCAACACGCCGTCGTTGCTAATCGTTGTCACTTAACTAAAGGCCGAGACAGGCCCAAAGTTAGGAGCCACACAAAAAGAGTCTCGGGCTGGCGCCTCAACACATACACATGCAGTCAGTCGGTGGGCGGCAAGACAGCGCTAATGAGTTTTTCATGTTCTCGCCATGAAGGCCGTCGCTCTGAGGCCATCTTCCTTATAGAGGCCATACTGCTGTGCGATGGAGCAGGCGCGATGGTCGTCGTGACGAAATCCATTCCATTGGCGGATGTTCACTTTGGCGCCAATTTGCGCCCCACAGCTCGTACGACAAGTAGTGGCTACCACGGCAGCGGCTGCCACCGCATTTCTTTCATCATGTCTCTGATGATCGTTGTCAGCTTGGCTTGCGGTTCCAGGCTCGGCCCGGCTCGGCTCGGCCGGGCGACAAATTACTCCATCCAAGCGGCCCAATGCCTTGACTAATATCGGCGGCGGCGGCGGTGGCTTCCGAGCGCCTCTCTTACGCCAGTGTTCGTGTGTTTGCTCGGAGCCGCAAATTGCGCCGGCCCCATCGATCCATTCAGCCGAGCCGGCGGCCGCGTGCGTGACTTCCGGACAGGCCGCCGGCCTCAGGATCCATTCATTTAGTCGGTGGTTGGCGGCGACGGTGGCAGCCTTGTTGTGGTTTCTCCTGTTGTTGTCGTCTGCACGGCCCATCTGAGAAGGGCTCATGTCAAGAGTGACTTTGTTTAAAGAAGCGTTCGCGGGCAACATTCGACGTGTATTCACTTACACTGGCGGCTTGTTGTATGAACACAAATGATCCCAATTGGTGGGCAACATCTCATCGGCCAGGCGAGCTTCCGCCCCACCGATGAGATGTGATGGACGAATTAATATACACACACTCGCATTGAACTCGTTAGCGAGGCGGCCGATATCGACGGTGTTTGCTTCATCGATCAGAGGCTTCTGTCTGGTCGTCGTCGCCGTCGTTTGAGGGCGTCCATACATTCCGTGGCCATCCGACTGATTCGTGTGGGTGGTTGTTGTCGTTGTTAGCCATGCGAGAGAAAGAGAGAGAGACGCTTGAGCCCAATCCATCTTAGCTTGATTATTATTTGACTTTCCCGCCAGTAATGATGCAACTGGCTCATCGTCGAGGGCGCTGGAATGCCAACACGACGATGACGACGACGGTTATGATGGGGCAACAAACAAGCCCCTCTTTACATCATCGTCAGCGCCATCGATGGCTCGTGGCGGGAATGATCGGATGCACATGTACACGACAACATTGAATCGATGGAACCTGTATTAACATAGTGGCTGGGCCCGAATTGGCTCCGTCAATTTGCTTGGAGGACAGCCAACGACCACCGGAGACAACTGCACTGCTTGCGAGATACACCGAAACCAAAGGAGGCCAAGCTGGTGGTAGGCAAACAAAGCAGCCTCTCGCAAGGCCGATATTGGCCACTGGCTGGATTTGGTCCGGTTTTCATTGAGAAAGGCCAAAAGATGAACTGTTCGCGATGGATCTATCGATCAATTTGTTGTCCCAGTCTCGGCCAAGCCTCTCCAACAGCCCCACTGACTGTCTGACTGTGTGTCCTCTTCCTCCCAACCCAGTCAAGCTCGGATTCAGCCAATCGGAAGGCATTCGGCCAGACTGGAACGCGTTAGGATAGTCCTCAACGCAATTACAGTCTACCAATGTCGTCCTCGTCCTTGTCAGCTCTGCCCAATCCAATGCGATCTAGCCTAGGCGCTGGCTCGGCCTAGCCCAGCCGTTCTGGCCTTGTGTGAAGTCGCACACAAATAGCCTCATGACATTAACTACTTAAAATTTGCAAGCTTCTACGTTATAAAACACACAGACAGACACAGACATCTAAACACACACAAACACAATGCAACTTTCTCGCTTGTCATCCCCAGCCTGCATCTCATGCGACATTCGCCAAAGGTGGCCCACATAGGCCGCCACTAGTCGCCCTCTACCCGTCACTGATCGCGGCCACCACCATAATCGAGTCTCGTGCTCGTCCGAGCGTCCTGAATTCGGTCCAGTTCACATCATCGTCCGTCAGGCGCCGTCCAGCGCATGCAAATCGAACAAGTGGCCGCCAATGGGCCGGCCAGGAAGTGAGTTGGGCCCTCGTCAAAGTCCCACGGCCGACCTATTGTTATTGTTGTCGTGGTGGTTGTGGTGGTCGTCATCGTTGTTCTCTTGTGGTGTATTTTGTTTGCCTGGCTGGCTGACTGGTCGAGAGACCCAAATTCCAGCTGCGACCAAATCCATTTGAATCAGAGTATATGCTGCAGTGTATGCGCCTATTTCATCACAGAGAGAAGAGAGAGGAGAGAGAGAGAGAGAGAGAGAGAGAGAGAGAGAGAGAGAGAGAGAGAGAGAGAGAGAGAGAGAGAGAGAGAGAGAGAGAGAGAGAGACAGCCTAATACGGACAGAAGGACGGGAAGGGCGGGCAGGCAGACTCAAAATATACTTTAGCGCAGCCTATTCGAATGTCAAACCGGGCAGTTGTTGGGTCAAATGTGAAATCGCCCAAGTTATCTGTCTGAGTATTTGCAATTCTCGCAAAGAATCGCCGCTCAACGACGATGACATTCTCTTGTCGAATTGTAGACTCTTCCCGAATGTCGCAAAGGTCAAACATCGTCGTCAGAGGCCATCTCGTCTTGTCTTATCTGGTGGCGTCTGGCTTGCATTATGTGTCAATAGAATAGATGGATCGATTTGGCGAGTTAGTCCTCTGGTTGTTGTTGTAGTTGTTGTCTTTGTGTTGTCCTCTCGAATCTAAATTAGACATCTATTTCTCACTGTCCAGCAGCACTCCAAAGTGGCTGGTCATTCCTCTTCCTCCAAACAGTGAGTCTGATGTCTAGTCGCCGGGCCGCCGCCACCATGAGAGGCCTGTCATTTGTTCCTCGTATTGTTTGTTGCCAACTGACACTGTCCGACTAACTAACTAACAGACAAAAACAACACACGACAGTAAAGACAACTCTCTCTCTCTCTCTCCCTCATTGTCTTGACAAAGAGATTCCTTAATGAACTCGATTGTGGTGGTGGTTGTTGTAGGCTGTCCTCCGTATGACCTATGCACTGGTAATACAAAACAACTGGCGCACCCGTCCAGTGTCCGTCCATCGGCGCTCGAAGTGTGGCCGGCCAAATGTCGAGCAAGTGGCGACGGCGACACAACTCAACATGACTGCCGGCGGCCCATTTAACTATACTATCTTGGACCCCATCCGGAGCTCACGCGCGAATTAATTCCTAATGGTCAAACTGAGAGGAAACAAATTTGTTTGCCACCCAAGGCAGTTCTGTGTTGTGTTTAGGCTCGCCGGCCAGATGACCCATGCCAATGGGGCCGGCGTCACCCATTGCAGCAATGTTCAATAACTGACAATTTAGATCAGGAAGCCGCGCCAATGGCGGCGGGCCCAGCCAGTCAGTGGGCCGCAAATAGTGTTGTTTTTGTTCTCGTTTTGCCGCTGCTGCTGTTGTTGTTGTTGTTGTTGTTGTTGTCGCCCATGCTGGCAACCTTATTGTATTGGATGAGGTTGGTGGTCCTGCTGGAGTGCAATTGCGGCGGCCACGGCGACTCTTCTCGTTAATCCGTAACTAAATTGCCAGTCATCGTAGCCTTTGGCCGCCTCTAAATTGAAATTAAATTCCGCCCATTCAAGTGGAGGGCCTGGCCTTGCAAAACAAATGTATAATTTGCGCCGGCTAAACAATCACATATTCATAGATGCATTGCAGCAGCCACCGCCCGAACAACAAAAACAGCTGCCGAGCTTCACTTACGAGAAACCTAAAACTCACAGTCCTTTGCCGATGTCAATGTCCTTATGGTGCACCAGACGGAAACAAAGAGTTGGGCGGCCATGTTCTGGTAGGCTGTGTGTTGTTTGGCTGGCTATAGGGGAGCCGCCAGAGACCATTTGCAGCAAATAAATCCAAAATCTATCGTCGAGTCAGATGATTCGGAAAGTCTCTTGCAAGAAGAAGAAGAAGAAGAGATTGTGGGCGACCGACTGTCTAGTGGGCCACAATAGACCAATTGGCGGCGTCCACAGCAACTGGCGAGCGGCCAGATTGATGGCTGTTGGCGCCTCTGAAACGCCCCCCAGGGATAATGGACGGACACCCGTCCGGCCGGCCGTCTGCAATGGCAGTTAAGATTGGCCCATTCAGCCTGGCTGTCTATCTATACAGCCAGCGTGTTTGGAGCCATTGCCAGGCCGCCCGCCGATGGTGGTGAACTCTTTCCCATCCATCCATCCATCCATCCATCCATCTATTTATCAGATGATTGTTTGCTGAGGACGCGTATTTGCACGCTTCGCTAGGCCCCCCTCCGAGTTGCAACAAACAAGTACCACAATCGCCAATTTCCCACGACAGAGACGGCCACCACCACCATCATCATCATCGCCAGTTTATCGTAACTCTCTTGGCGGCAGCGGCGGCGGCACTCTAGCGAGCCTCATGCAATCATCACCGAAGCTACTAGCCCTAGCCAACTATCACCACCGCGGCCGATATCTGCAATGGATTGCCAAACCTAATCTTTGATTGCCTCAGAGAGCCTCTCAGTTGGCGGATACCAGCAAACATCCACACTGGCGCGCGAGAGTTGTTCAAATTGAACTAGGCCTCGTCTCTGATTGCTTATTTGTTGTTGTCGCCGTCGACCAGCAAAAAGATAAGATTAACGATCGATTAGGTGCGCCCATGCACGGCCATCCGTCCGCCTGTCCAGTAGCCAGTAGTGAGAGCAACGGCCAGAGGCCATCTCTCGGGGTTCATCCGAGGCCGAGAGCAAACAATCGTATTTATTAGTTTAGAGGTCAACGCTTACCGTACACTGCAGCCGAGGAGTTGCTCATTGGCTCCACCGACCACAGGCAGTCTGAGCCACCACCACCACCATCGTCGTCGTCGTCGAGGAGGAGGAGAGTCAACATTGTTCTCACCTGTAAGCTGCTGTGGGTTTGCGTCACTGAGAATCTCGCCCACGGATAATCCTCTTATCTGGCAAGTTGAGTTGTTTTCGAAAGTTTAAAGTGGCCAGCCGACGGGCACGATGACAGCCACTGTGTGCGACATTATAATAAGTCCGAGCGGGTTGAATGTTGCGTGGCCATGTCGTCGTTGTTGTCGCCTCCGTAATTCTCTCATGGTTTCAACTTACTTTGCATAAAGCTTAAACTTGGCCACTTTGTATCACGAATTGCGCGAGCCTCAGCTTCCAAGTGTATACCTTGAACTATCTTGAACCTGAGCAGCAGGAACAACAACAACCTACCTGCCTGCCTGACAACGATGAATAGGCGCACTGCAGTGGTAAGGTGTCGCCTCCAGCGGGCCGGACAGTACAACAAGACACGACCTCGACTACGCCAGTGGGCCAACCAGAAGGCCTCGTCGAGAGACTGGACGAGAGCAACAGCGCTTATAGAGCGCTAGCCAAGATGACTTGAATGATGAGATTTGCAGGGGCCAACCATTCATTATCAATGGCATCAGTTGCAGTTGTTGTAATGGAGCCCCCTTTGGTGTTGTCATCGGCATTGTCGTCCGGCACGACCACCACCATCAACAGCAGTCTCGAGACAGCATTACTGGCAGCAGAATCTGCTTTAGTCTAGTGGCCAGAACGATCAAGCAAGACCTGGAAGGAAGTAGACGACAACTGCCCCATGGCGAGAGGCTCGCCATTGTATTTTCAGCCCACATCTTGCAGTGTGCATTTGTTACATACTACCAAACAACCGGCCGAGATCGCCACCGGCTCTGCTCGGCCAACAACAACGACAACTTCTGGGACTACAGTGCTGTAGCATTTGCGCCTGTGGCTTACTTGCATGAAACAACACCAACTTTCGGATCATTTTCGAGTCCGGCTGAATGTTCTTGCGGGTTTGTTTCAATTCCGCCTCCGCCGATACAGTTTAGTTCTGTCCTCCTCGTCTATTCTCTACTAGTCTCACCACAGCTGGATCCACCCCACTAAAAAGCTCGTTAGTTGTTGGCTGCCCCCATTGGCTGGCCTTCTTCTCGTCTTCTCGGTCCTCGTCTGGCTTCTTATCCCATCTCATTGTTGCGTTATGGAGCCGCCTCACGCCGCCATCGCCGCTAGTCTGCCAAACCCATAACTTGTTTCTTCGCTGCCGCCCGCTCTTTTGATGGTATCTCGACGGCTCTGCCAGGCTGTCGGCTTCTGGTTGCGGAGATGGCACCACACAAACAATCGGGTTTGCTTGGAAACAGCGTGCCCCACCCAAACCATTACATCCTGTTCATTGGTGGCCGATGGTGGTGCTGGTGGTTTTACTGCAAACGACCTCTTCGGCGGATTGTTGCTAAATTGTTTTAAAGCAGGCTGCCACCACTGGACGGCTCGACGAGGCCCTAGTTTGTTAGCTTGCTCGTCCGGTCGCTCGTCCGGTGGGTCGTCGGCCCAACTCGTGTCATCTCGGCTGTGAGTTGCAAGCCGCAAGTCATTGTTCACTGGCGGAGGACCTTTTTGCTCGTTCGTTCCGTGTTGATAGTTGGAAAATATCCATTTAAAAGCAAATTTCTTGGCTGCTTTTTGCGCTTAGATACAGACAGACAGACAGACAGGACGAGATGTAAGCATTCCTTGGCGAAACATCTCACTTACCTCATTACTATCATTACTCGTTCCGCCACTGTGAGAGGCCTCCTTGACTTGGGCCCGACGGCTAAAATTACACTGCCACGAGCCGGCTGGCCCTCTATGGTGGCATGGCATAGCCATCAAGTTATGTGCAAGTGGAAAGCCATGGAGTCAAGAAGACTGGCATCATCGCCTCAGCCGCCACCGCCTTAGGAGTGACAACAATAACTGTCGACCGACCAGCTTCGGAAGCGACGGACCCAGCAGACGGGAAGCAGTCTGCTGCGTTTGTCCGAAAGCCTTAGAACATGCTAACAATAGAAGGTCCAAGTTTAAACCGGCCAAGCCGTTGTTGTTGTCCTCATCGTCATCGTGTTTGTTTGTTAGTAGTAGTGGTGGTGGTGGTGGTGGAAGACTTTACTGTTTGACTCAAGTCAACTGACTAATGGACCGAAATTCACTTCTCTTTCTCGTAGCCGGAGCCGAAGCCAGCCTCTCCATCTGTTGTTTGTCGTCTTGTTCTTGTCTCATTTACACTGACTTCTCTTACTCGACACTGGATTCGCCCCAACCATCAAGCAAAGTGTCGACCGAGAATCAAAGTGGTTTTTAATGTCGACCGCGCCGGCCTTCAACAACACCTGGACAACCCCACTCATACACAAGCAGCAATATGGTACGGCTTGTTTCTGTGGCCGCTTCACATGGCGGCCGGCGTGAGATGTATTTGGTGCAAAATTGATGCTTCAAGGAACCTCTGGTTTGTGGTTGCATTGAGACAAGAACA
Organism: Oxytropis ochrocephala; assembly: GCA_020916435.1. NCBI lineage: Eukaryota > Viridiplantae > Streptophyta > Magnoliopsida > Fabales > Fabaceae > Oxytropis > Oxytropis ochrocephala. The sequence goes on from JAJHUT010000114.1 coordinate 80,327, forward strand.
CGAGAGATAAATGGCGTCAAAGGGATGGATTGATGTACGAGGATATGTTGCTACAGGAGCAAAACCAAAACCCGACGAGGCTGATTTGTTGAGATTGTCGGCGTGTTTGCTAATGCACGTGCAATTCTGGGAATCCAGGCCAGCCATTCTGGTCATATTGTCTGATGTTTGCTAGCCCATTCAGGTCTTGACCAGACATAAACACCAAAGCACCTACGCGCATACATATCACTTGGACAATGGTGCCTCCGAGAGCATTGGGGTGTCGCTGGTGTCATCATGGCCTTGTGAACGGCGATGATAACGACGACCACCACCACGACAATCTCGGAACACAACTTCATTTAGTTAAATGAATGGATGGACGCGCCACTTGTGTTCGCGCTTTCTCTTGCTTTCGACATAACATTAAGGTTGTCGTTATTGTTATTCGATAACCAGAACCTCGCGAACTCACAACACCACCTCCACCACTTCAACTGACGCAGTTATAACACTTCACTTCGATGTCCTAGACAACTTCCTCTTCTAGGAAAATATATAAGGTTAGTCTACATATGCACTGAACAGGCCACATATCAAATCGCCTTGGATGGGGCTCCAAACGTTGCTGTAACATACACTACGGCCGGGAAATGTTCGATTCAATGCATCATCTTCTTCCTCTTGATGTTGCCCTTAATGGGCCTCGAACCAAACTGCATACTCTCGTAAACTCCACTAACACCAGAGACATGAAATACTTGATGGCTAAAGTAAACACAATGCTTGTTGTGGTTCCTTTTCTCATCATCGCATATTCTGTTGTGGGCCAGTTTTGTATTTCTCTCAACCACATTATTGGTTGGAAGTGTGTTGGACAAAACTGGGACTTACTGAAGAAAACCACCACGACACGGCCACAATTGTCATGGAGCACATTAATTCAGGTTTTATGCATCATGCCGAGCACCATAACTAACAAATGACCCATCCGCTAGACATCTTAATGCCGCTTTCTCCCACTCTTCGGGGTCATCTTATATCATATTATTCATAGGTTCTCCTTAAAAATCTTCTTGGAATATTCTCATACTCTCGTTATCTCTCTTGTTTGTATATGAATACCTCATACTTTGTTACGCGTGCAATGTATTAATTATTTGGGCCCTGAAATTTACATATCATCATGCTGGTAAGCTCAATGTTCTTTCTATGCATCCCTTGAAGTCATTTCTGTTGATGGCTTGTGTTGTTGCATGACACATAAATTTATTCAACTAATATCATAAAAGTTTTTACTTGTAACACGAATCTTAATTGGATTTACACTCTGGATGTAGGTGTAATATACGTTGTTTGCATTGCAGGATTGGGCTCCTTCCGATGCTGACTAGCGGCGCTAGATGAACTTGTTGTATTTGTTCCGCCAAGTTCTTATAATTTGAATCGTTAGCGTTGTCGAGAGGAAGATTTATTGCACATGAATTGGGGACACCAACATTAGTATTATTATTGGCCGGCGATGGTGTCCCATGATGGCTTGTATTGTTCTAAAATTGTTCGTCGCTAGGCTTCCATTGCTGTTGGATGAGGTGAACGCATGCGATGGGTGGTGTTTTGAGTATTGTTGCTGCATCATAAGCTGATGCAATATTTGATTCTGGTGAGATTGATCAGGAGGACAAGGTGGTGAGGGGCTCGCAAGCTTGTGCTTACATCTTTACTTATTGATTGGATCTCTTGTTGTGTTCCGCTGGAATTGGCCTTTTTGTTGCTGTGCATTCTTGGTATTAATGTTATTATTATTATTTTGTTGTCGTCAGCACTTGTGCCTTTTATTGGACGGACCGCAACAACAAAACAATCCAATATCCTGTTCAAAAGCTTGTTCAAGCCGTATGCAAAATCACTGGGGCGGATAGAGTTAAGAGAAAGAAGGAGCCGGCATACGTGAGGGCCATATATAGACTTCTGGTGGCACTTGTTGGCCTGCCTTATCTGGTGCCCCCTGGCCCTCTCCGCCCGCCTTACCTAGGCCGGCAACACCTTTCGCCTCTGCCAAGATGACCGTCCGATGATGGCACCTCTAATCCTTTCTGTCTGGACGACAACACCCATTTGGCACATTGGTCTCCTTGCATCCACCCTGAATCTCGCTGAAATTTACATAACAATAATCGAGCAGATCCACGATGAATGTGGCCACTATTATTGCAACTATTTTTCTCCTTCATGATGACTCTGCCACTATTTTGTTGGTCCAAAAATTTTGATTGCTGTCTATTCTCATGTTATCCTGCCTCGTTCTGAACCTGGAATTGGTGAACAAATTCAATCTAAACATGATGGCTACTTGAATCTTTCAGGCCTCTATTCTGAGCGCGGATTCGTTTAGAGCAGTTCTCATAGAAGCAGCTGATTGGTGGTCTGACTTCCTGTTTGTTAGTTACTGCAGTCAACCTAATTGGATTTCCAATCTCTCTTGTGACGGGAGGATAGATTCTGTTTAGACTACTTCATTTAGTTGCTAATTGAATTCAGTTTGGTTGTGATATGAACTTGATAATCTTGGCGAATGGACCAGCCGAGGACGAGGCCCATTGCCGATTCGCTGATGACGACGCCGGCGAATTTGTCTGGATTGTCTAGCGAATTCGCCGACACAGGTTTGTTCGACATGCGCAGTCGAGCCGGTTAGTTTCGACTGGTCACAGGTATCGCCCCAGGGTTGGTCGGAATTTTGCAAAATTCGCGCCACGACATCGAACGGCCGAGAGGCGAACTAGAAATAATGGATAGTGCAATGGTTTGGGCCCTTGTGTCAGGCTAATTACCAAAGGCGGCCCATTTTGTGCGCCATTATTGTGTTAGTTCTGCAGAGCAGTGCGCATTAATTAGGCAAACTAGACAATGCCAGAAGTTGGCAGGCCTATGCCCGCCGAGGCTAGCTCCGAGATAATCGGACACACACTAAGCGGGAAAAGCTACAGCCCTTAACATTTGCCTACAAGTGAGGATCATGCGCGCCAATTTCTCAACACTGATTTTGTGCAGCCTGAACTTGGCCTGTGCGCCGCACAAGCTTCTTCCTCTGGCACAGAGCCCCAGCCTTGATAGTGCGAAGACATTATTTGAACAGAAATTCCTATTGGTTCGTGCTGGAGATTTTACTATTCTGTGCGTGTGACTCAAACACCTTCCCTTTGCACTGCACCGCGCAGTGCGCAAGGCGGCCCGCTGTTGCACACGACTTGCGCGCCCTTTTTTGCTGCAAGTTTTGGCGCTCAGTTTTTTCTAACATTGCGCTTGTGTGCTCTGGCACGGTTCCACAAGCGAGCGCTTTGTAGCTCTAGTTTGACAATTCGCATATGTGACTGGGTGGTACACAAAAACAGCGAGGTGTTTGTGTACAATGCGGTCAGGAGCGCGCCTCTATTTGTGCGGCTCCGAAAGCGGTTGGCCGGAAACCAACAACAAACAGCGAACAAATACACAGCGTTTCAGTTCAGTTGCGAGCAAGAAAACAGATCTCACTAAACTTAGCACGTATAGATTGATAATCTTCTTTATTTCATCATCAAAAATTCTTTACCACCAATTAATTTAAATATATATATATACACACACACAATACTAATAAGATCAAACTACATCACAAACTCATCAACAAAATAACATTATTTAGAAACATAAGATAGGTAATTATTTAGAAACTAAATTGGCAAATGGCAGGAGGAAAAGCAGGTAAAGATTCAGGAAAATCCAAGGCAAAGGCCGTTTCAAGATCAGCTAAGGCTGGACTTCAATTTCCAGTTGGACGTATCCACCGTCATTTGAAATCAAGAGCAACATCTCATGGACGTGTTGGAGCCACAGCCGCTTCGTCTACTCAGCTGCCATCTTAGAATATTTGACTGCCGAAGTTCTAGAGTTAGCTGGTAATGCTAGTAAGGATCTTAAAGAGTTAAACGTATCACCCCAAGACATCTTCAATTGGCCATTCGCGGTGACAGAAGAATTAGATTCTCTCGGCATTAAGGCCACAATTGCTGGTGGTGGTGTTATTCCACACATCCACAAGTCTCTCATCAACAAGAAACCGTCCGGACCAGGAGGTATTCCAGGCTCAGAAGGCATAAGAATCCTTGGGCGAAAACATGAACAACAACCAGGCAGTAACATTTCCAGCGCTACCCCCTCCGTGGACAAAGACTCAAACCGATGATGGAATGTCATGAAAATATATATTGTAAAAAAGTTTCGTATAATAATAATAACCATTGAATAAAGAAAATTCACCAACGCGCCCGCTCGCATGCGGCCCTACTTCACAAACACACACTTTTCGTCCAACATGTTTAGCTTTTTTCTCGTTCTCTATTTTTATTCAATCCACGAAGTTCTTGATCAATCAATTTCGTCATTACCATTGTCATTGTTTTACTCATAATTTTGTTCATTATTATATTTCAAAGCCCCATTAGGGATCAGTATTGTTGCCTACATGGCGGTTTCTATGGATATTGTGCAAAAAATATATTGATTTGGCTCTAAAATCTGAGGTCCTAGAAGATAGTTTTATACCATTTACAATGCGCCATAGAGAAGATGGATTCAGATTCAATGGCAACTAGTTGTCCAGGTACCAAAGGATATTGCTCACATTAAGCACAAGCTCCGGAGCCAGACAAAATCATCAAGCATTAGCAATACGTAACCGGAACGAAGTACAAC
>JAJHUT010000094.1:0-164490 GCA_020916435.1 Oxytropis ochrocephala
AGAGTTGAACCTGTTAAACTTCTTCAAAGAAGATCGTGAACATGAATCATAACTATTTAACCCCGCTACTGAAGTTTTTCGACTGGTTCTAACCTAAATGGATAGTCGATGATGTTATGTCTTTCAAAGAGACTGAATATAAGCTCATGTAGGCTTCGAGTCCCATAACAAGTGTTCACTCGTCTCTACCATGTACTTTGCAGAGATGATACATTAAGTCCCTTCTCAAAGAGACTCCGTGGAGCTGGATAAATAAACTATTTGGTTCTGCTTACCAAATGTTCGACTCTGTTCAACTCGTAATCGTGAGTCGATCATGCGTTAACTCGCGGCCCTAAGCAGTTGTTCAGTTACTTCAAAATGGAAGTGAGAGTTTGTAACACACCAAATAGTTCAATTAATTATTAACCGAAAGTTATTTAGGTTTTTCAACATTTTTAACAAATTAAGCCAAGGGTAACGCGGTAAGGTTTATGTTAGGAGAGGTTCGAGTAATGGAAGAAAATAATAAGTCCATACGCCGTGGAAGCGTCTGTTCAATTACCCAAGTCCCTTTCCATAAGAGGAAATAGCCATAGATCAATGGGCATTTCCATCAAAGAAGAAAAGTCATGGCAGGCGCAGAGAGAGAGAGCCATAGTGGAATAGTACTCTTGCAGGCGCAGAGTTACTGGCGTGGAGCAAGAGCCGGTTTTGAAAGAAGTGTGGATTCAACGTGGGATTGTAGAGTCGAGTGGAAGTGGGAGTGATCATCCAAGTTGCTTTACGTAAAGGGCTCTCTTCCATGCGTAATTTAAAGCGTTTGAAAGGAGTGTATTTGCATGAATGATTTCTCGATTGAGTTCGAATGTGTGCTTATGTGTTCTTAAGATTCTCGTCAGGTTACTTCACCTTTGAAGATTTGTAATGGTTGATTGAAATGGCCACGCAAGGACCGCGGAGAGGAAATGAGACGTAAGAACTCCCGGGCCCCGCGGAGCGTAGAGAGTTTAAGAGCGGTTCTTGAGCTTAATCCTAGCCTGAGCACCCGCAAAGAGAGTGAAGGGAGAAGTGTTAAGGCGCACGTGATAGCAGAGAAAGCTGGCGTATGAAGGCTAACGACTCACGAAGTGTTAAAGCGAGGGTTCCTGTGACTCAAGAGGACGAGCTGAGTCAGACGGATGGACCCAAGGTGAGTGACTAGGAACCAAAGGCGAGTGTCGTCAAGTAGTGCAGCCGCAGGTATAACAACATGGTTGGAGCCGATAAAGTTTGGGTCGAGACGTAGGGGCATAGCAAGTTCAAGGGGAGGATAAGCCGAGCGTAATGAGTCGACTTCAGCCTACCGAAAGTGTGGGTATGTATACCGCAGGTGAAGCGGGTCAAGTGGAGGTATATATACTTAAGTCCGAAGGCCGGGCGCGCACGCTATGCATACGCCGCGTATCTACCGAAGGTGAGTGTAATCGAGGTTTAGGTGCGCGGAATAGTAAGTGTAAAGAAGCTTAACGCGGTCGCAGTTGCAGAGAATCGAAGCGCGCAAGAGTGGCACCGAAAAGCTGTGCCGCCAGGTCGGTGTGAGGTGAGGAGTGGCTTAGGTGGAGGTGCCCAAGCGTAGTGGACTTAGGCGCAGAGGCGAACGGGTATAGTGATCTAAATGGTGTGTGAGCTCGAATGAGACGGGAGGCGAGCTGCAGAGTTTACGCAATGATACGCGCAAGTCTAGGCGCGAAATGGGCGGCGGATTTTGTGGGTGTCTGGGACGAGGACACGCGCATGCGGAGACGCAGATGAGGTGAAGGTGTGGTAGCTCAGAACCCAGGCATAAGACGAGACGAGAGAAGTGAGTGGGATCTAGACGAGGTCCCAGGGCGTGGGAGGTTCCGGTGATCGAGGTGGAGAACTTTGATTTACGGAATGCCGCTCGAGGTCCCACCGAGTTGAGTATTGCGGACGTATTGCAGCGGTATACTACATCGCCTTAGCGTACGTAGATGATGAGGTGTGCCGAAAGATTTGAGCGAGCATAACGAGAAGAAGCCAAGGTGCCGAGGTGACTAAGAAAGGCCGAGGTGACCTATTTGACGCATAACAGTAGAGCGGCAGGGCCACCGGCGGAGTGACGTTAACGCCAAGAGTCGCTGGGCGGACGAATCGGGCATAGTCCAGCTTTAGTCCCTATGTGATGGTTCAAAATTTCAGGCTGCCGCGGTAGGCCTTCAGAAGGATGGAGTTGATTCACCGCCTCTCGGCGGTTCAGGTGCCCGTGTGAGCTGGACGCACAGCATTTGCGGCGCGGTGGTCAGTTTCTAAGAGATCTAGTCAACGAAGGCGACTTTGGCGCTTGGCACAAAAGAGTTGTTTATGCTCGGAGTGAATGCATTTGTCTATCGTAGTCTCGCGGAATTCATATGCATTAGCCGGTTTGCCATGTACTCTCGCCGCCCATACTAAAAGACTTTGCCTGAAAGTATCACTTAGCGACGATATGCCCTCGAGTGGCTTAAAAGTAGATGGATCCCTCGCGCATTATACCGGAGTTTTGCTAGACATTGCATGCATAACCTGCGTGGAATTATGTTGAAATGCCGCTTTATCACCGAAAGCTAGCTATATGTGCTGCTTATACTTTTTGGGGTTTGCCGTCTGGAGCATGCGGAATCGAGGTGCTTAATGCATTCTATGTATTTACATTAGTCATGAACCTGCCATAAATGCTTGTAGACTCACCCTACTGGCTTCCATGTTGCTCTTGTGGCAACTTCTGCGTGCACTTCAGGCAGAGGCCGCCTTTGCTTCGTCATGGAGCTTGGCCCATTCCGTAGTCAGAATAATCGAGGCGAGCCGAGCAGTGCAGAGTAGTGATTGTTTGGGACTATTCATTGTAATGCATATGTTCGACTAATATGTTACATGAGTGTCCGCCGTGATAAAACAATTGAAAACATGTTTTGATGTATGGGGTCCCTTTGCCGTAGGTCGCTTAAGTATGTACGCATGTATGTCAGTTGTTTTAATTCATAGGATATATGCTAAGTGTGCCTGAAAGTGACATGCAGCATCCTTCCATATGAGAATTTTATTAAACTCCGATTTTCAACTAGTTAATTAATGTATAGCAGGTGTTATGATTGTTGGTATCAGAGCAAAAGTTCCTGGTCCTGTCCGACTCAAGTATCGAGCTCTCGAAGTTCCCTACTCCCCAGTATTAACGCCGCAAGCTTAATTGTCTTATTCTCAGTGAGCAGTAAAAAAAAATGGCCGGACGTAGCCGGAAGAAACGACACAAGGAGCAAATACCGCCGCCTTCGAATCACTGCGGTCGCGCATGGGAATCGCCTTCATCAAGTTAAGTCGGACGCTGGAGCTCGTGAGCTCAGCTACGCATAGCAGGAGAACCTCCAACGTTTCGGCCGGGAAGTATAATCCGGATAAGGCGTTGGCGTGGTCGGGCTGACTTCCCAGAGGATTTTTGGTAGCGACGGATCGTATAAATGGCTCGTGAAGTGCAAGGCATGGAACACACAGGTCGTCGGCGAGTGTGCAGATCGCGGTCGAGTCACGCCGATAAGTTAGAAGTCACGGAGAGGTGATTACGCGGGGAGGTATCTTAATAGTGGAATTTCTCTCGAGGAATACTTCTCAGACGTGAGAGGGAGCAGGAGAGACGAGTTCCCTAATCCGGCAAAGCGGAGTAGTCGCTGGGCAAGAGTACGCCGGCAGTTTAAAGAGCCGGTGAAATTCTACCCTACTAAGCGAGGAGCTTGCATCTGAAGTTTCCTCTGGCGCGTGAAATTCGAGAAATGCATTGAGGCTCCGAGGTTAAGCAAGAATCAGGCATCGTAAGATCAGGCACGGCCGACTGGGCGGATAACAGCGTGATATACGAGTGGAAGACAGATCATTGCAAGGTAAATGTGGTCAGTAAGTTAGGGGTTAGCAACCCTTTGGGCCAGGGAAAGCCCTACGAGTGTTTCTCGCAAAGAAAGGCAAGCGAGCAGGTCAAAAATGGCAAGAAAGCCGTTGGGAGACGCAGCAATGTGGTGTGTGTTTCAGCATGTGGAAGCTCGGACATATGAAGAACGAGAAAGTGCAAGAGTGGGAGATAAGAGGGTGCTTATCAATGTGCCAAGCAAGTAGGCCACCGAAATGCTGATCAGAGGGCGTAAGCGGACGCCGCTCCGCTTTAATCAGAGGAAACGGGGCACATCACCCGGTTGGTCCAAGCCCAAGAAGGAGCAGGATGAAGGGGAGGCCAGTGTTCGCCAGCTGGGTCTGGAAGTGGTGAACGGTGATAAAAGGCGCATGCTTCATTAATGGAATTCCTTTGATTGCAATCGTGGATACCGGGTGCGCCACGCACTCTTTCATTTCTCGCATCAGGTGCTAAAAGATTGGATTTAGTTTTTGTCTACTATGGTGCAGGAGATGGTTATTGACACTCCAAAGAAAGCGGGCCGCTGACTACCTCTCTCGCTTTGTTCGGCGTGTCCTCGTTAGCCTGGGCGTGAGATCAGAGTTAATCGGATTTGTCTACCTGGAAGTGACGACGCTATCCCTGGTAATATGGATCTGTTAGCAAGAATCGAAGTTCATATCAATTGGCGCTTAGTAGGTCGTTAAGTTTCCTTACGAGGTGGAAGAATCGCCATGACGCTCGCCGCGCTGCGCGCAAGGAAGCCGGCGAGGGGGCTACTTATGTTCGCGGGTCAGGCCGGGCCGCTGCGGCAGCAGCCGTTGCACTGTGCAGGCGCCGCTGCGTGCGAGTTCGCAGTAAGCGTTCCCGCATCGTGATTCTCGGCGTTCCACCGCCAGCAGAGGTCGAAGTTCGGGCGACGAAAGCTGGGCAGCCAGAACTGTGCCGTGTTCATGGCACCTTATATGATGTCCGCAGCCGGAAGCCAGCCGAGTCGCAAGGTGCTGGGCAAGAAAGCCACGGAGAAGAGGTTCATAACGCTGCCGTGCGCTCGGGGCACCTGCGTGGTCGCCAGCGTTGAATGACAGAGGCATGAGATTATGCGTGGATTACGTATTAAATGAACAACATAATAATTAAGAACACGCACTCTACCCTGCAAGAATTGATGATGATCACTGACCAATTGTGGGCGCGCAAGAGCGTTTGCCAAGATTGACTCGAGGCCGCAGGTACCATCGTGATCGGCGTGAAGCGATCTATGACATTCCTAAGATAAAGATTTAGAACTCTAAGATGGCACTACGAAAGTATTCCTGCACGCCATTCGCTATCGATTTACGCTCCTCGGAGTTGTTCATGGAGTATACGAACCGTGATATTCTGGCGAGTACTTGCATCAAGTTACAGGTATCTATTGGATGACATTTAGTCTATTCCAAGCCGCAGGATGAGCACGCCATGCATCCGAAGATTGGTGTTAGAGGGTATCAAGATAAAGTACATGTACGCCTAAGTCATTCGGCAGAATTTCGTCGAGGCAAGAATTTCTAGGCCATGTGATTCCGTTGAAGCGGAGCGGCAGCGCTTCGATCCTTCCAAAGTCGAAGTCAGTGTTAGAATGGGAAGCACCTAAGCTCAGTAATCGAGGTGAGAAGTTTTCTCGTAAGTTATCGGGTATTACAGGCGTCTATCGAGGGTTTTTCCAAGTCATGCCAGCACGAACCTTCACTTTTGACCGTAGGCGGGAAGGCATTTCAGCGGGGACGCATAAAGGTGGAAGAAAGTCACAAGAATCGGGGGAGACATTGGACAACGTTTCCTTCGTCCCGATGCCAGTTTCAATCCAAATGAGCCTTGTGGTGTACCGTGGACGCGCCTAAGCCTCGCTCAGCTGGGCGCATCGACGCAAGAAGGTAAGTAGTTACTACGCCTCAAGGCAATTGAAAATTCACGCTTTGCAAGTTAACTACCCTACGCATGATTCGGAGTTTCACGTGGTGTTTCAGGACGTAAGAGTATGGATGCATTATCTATACGGGCTCAAGCGTTCAAGTTGTTTAGTGACCATGCTAGCTTGCAAGTGGATTCGGTTTCATCGTAGACGGGGTCAACAGCAATACGCAGGCGGCAGGGAGATGGTCGTGGAGCCATCAAGGACTATGACTGCGATTTCGTTGGAATCCATCACCCCAAGCGCAAGTCACGGTGGCTGGCGCGCTAAGGTAGAAATCGCTACATGCATCAAAGAATGATGGTAAAAAGAATCAGAGTTAATTGAGCAATTCAGACCTTGCTTAAGTATTGCAGAGCTAACTCCTCAAAGCATTAAGTTGGGAATGGTCAAAATCACAAATGAATTTTCTCGAAAAGGATATCAAAAGAAAGCGCAGGTCGGATCGCCAAGCTTGTAGGACGCCGCAGGCGTTGTGTATCGCTTCTAGCCGAGAACGTAAGATTTCGAGCTCGATGCCATGACTGCTGGCGAGTACAGAACTCGAACTTGTGGGTCCCCGGATGACGCAGAGATCAAGAGAGCACCCGGGAAGAGTGGTCATAGAGGAGCCGTAGTGAGTCTGGCCCCAGCGCTGACCAAGATGGTATCAAGGCACTCGCCGGCTGTTTGGCAAGGTACGTACAAGTGATGTAGCCCTTGGCCAGGTACGCTTGTCCTGGTTTTGTCGTAAGTCCAAGTTGCAGAAACATCGTGGTTGTGCGTGGTTGTTGCATTGTCTAATAAGATCTCCAGAGGCAAGTGGATGAGTATTATGGCGGATTTTGGTAAACTAGTTTTCACAGAAAAGCATAGCAGGAGGCTCGAGCAACATTTCCAGGGGTGTTGGTGATAAAGATTGACGAAGTTTGCTCATTCTCATTCCCCACTAACCTCACCTATCCGATGTCAATGTCAGTGCAGAGATATACATCCAAGTGATCGCAAATACACCTGTGGCTCCTCGAACTAATATTTCCGTGAGCGTAGACCCGGCAAGTTTACTTCTAACTCTCGAGAGTTCGCGAAGACGCTATTGGCACTAAATTGCGCAGCGAAGCTCTGGTGATATCACCTACAGACCACGGGTCACCGGTGAGTGACCATCCAAATAAGTAAGACGTACCGAGAGCTGCGGTGCTCTTTAAAAGGCAAGGAGGAGCGCGGATTCGGGGATCTCACTTCACCCATTGAAGTTCACGCATGTCAACAATGCTTTTCATTCTAAAAGGTGGATGGTAATTTTCGGAGTGGCATTGTACGCTGAGGCAGGATCGCATCAGGCATGGAGCGAGTCGAGAGGCGTGTGTGCATCTCTGACCCGAGGTCGCAAGCAGAGACACACCCCAGAAGCGTAAAATAAATTCAAGAGAAAATTGCTGCTTGGCAGTAGTAGCAGTAACAGCTACCATGACAAGCAGCAGAATAAGGACTTTAGAATTTCAAAGTCGGGATCATGTGAGCCTAAGGGTCAATCCAAGAACCGTGCCGGGCTTAGCATTGAAGTCAAGAAGTTGTTCTCAAGCTTCATTGACCACATATCAAATTTTGGAGAGAGTCGGGGTGGGTGGGTCGGCCGAGCTGCTTTGCCACCCAATTTGTCTAATTCTGACCTGCATGACGTGACCCACGATTCAAATTGGTGGAGTACGCGCTGCACTGGCCCTCACGTAATTCAAGTGCATGATGTGCAAGTTGAGGAGACAACCCCACTGTGGGAAACAAGGCCAATTCGACCGATGCATGCAGTAGGTGAAGACTTCCAAGTGGAAAGCCGAGACTGATCAGAAAGTTGATTTCGCAGAGTAACGTGAGAAATGCAACTCGGGAGTCGGAAAGTATGCTGCAGACAAGCTACCTATGCAGTTATTTGAGCGCCTGGTAAGATTTCGAGGACGCAAATGTTCTGGTGGGGGAGAGTTGTAATACTTAAAATAGCTTCAATTAATTATTAAACTGAAAGTTATTTGTGTAGTATTTCAACATTTCTAATTAAATTAAGCTTAAGGGCACGTAAAGGTTTATGTGTGTTAGGAAAGAGGCTCGTATAACGTAGAAAGAGGCAGGAATAGAAGTCCATGAGTTGGACGTGGGAAGGCCTAAGTCCAATTGTAGGTTTTAAGTCCTTTCCCACAAGAGGAAATAGCCAGAGGATCATCAATACATTTCCATCAAAAAGAAGAAAGCTCATGTATAGGTAAGCAGATAGTAGAGTCGCTAGTGGAATAGTACTTTAGAGAGAAGGTGTGAGCGATTAGCAGTGAAAGAAGAGCTGGCTTTGTTTCTGTGCAGCAGGATTCAACGCGATCAGAGCGTAGCAGAAGTGGAAATGAGCGATCATCCGGGTTGCTTACGTGTGCCTCTTCCATGCGTAACTTAGTGTTTATGTTGAGTGTATTTAAATGAATGATTTCGATTGAGTTCTGAATGTGTGCTTACGTGTTCTTTAAGCATTCTGTTGTGCCACATCACCTCGTGAAGATCAGAATGGTCGTATTTTCGAGTCGGCCAATGCAAAGCTGACCAGCTGAGAGGAAATGAAATGAGAATCCTCGGCCTCAAAGTGAGCGTGAGAGCTTAAGAGAGGTCTTGAGTCAATCCCAGTCAGATAACCTAAAGAGAGTGGCATGATAAGTTAGCGACGCGATAGCAGCAGGTGTCGGCGCATGAAGGTTAACGCACGACGAAGCGCTAAAAGTTTAGTTCCTGCACTCGAACAGGACGAGCCGGAGCGATTTCTGATGGACGAATGTGCGCAGGTGTACTCAGAACCTCAAAGTACAGTTGTCGCCAAGTATAAATGAGGTGCATGGGCCATCGTTACGCCGAGGCGTTCGGGGTCGAGACGCAGGGCGCAGCAAGTCTCGCGTGGCGATGATACCGAGCGTAATGAGTCACCTGCAGCTACCTTGCGTGGCGGGCATACAAAATGGTGTGGAAGCGGTCGGGTGAGCGGCATAAGTATACTTAAGCCGCAGCTGCTGAAGTGCGACGCTAGGTTATAGCTGCGTATCTACCGGTGAGGCACCGAGGCTTGTGTGCGCGGAATGTTAGCGTAAAGGTACAGCTTAACGTGTCGCAGCGGTGTAGAACCGAGGCGCCAAGAGCGGCACCGAGGTGTCAGCGTCGCTTAAGCCGAGGCGCAGGTGAGTGCTAGTGCAAGCAGCAGCCTAAGTGTAAATGGGACTTAAAGCGCAAAGCGTGAAACGCATAAAGGATCGAACGGGTGCGGTTTCGAACGAGATCGAGGCGAAAGGCAGAGTTAATACGCAATGACACGCGTTTAAGTCTAGGGCGCGAATGGGCGGTTGACGCGCGGGTGTCTCCAGATTTGGTGACAAGAGGCGCATGCGAGACGAGACGGTGTGAAGGTGCAATGGCGAACCCAGCGTATGGGACGAGACGGTATAAGAGCGGATTCAGACGCAGAACCTGTGCGCCGAGGTAAATCGTGGATCGCAGGTGGAGAACTTTACGAGCGGAATGCCGGGCGTGAGGTCCCACCGAGTTGCAGTGCATTGCGACTCAATAGGTAGCGTATACCACATCGCCTTAGCGCGCCGAGACGGTGGTGAGGGTGCCGAGGTGACGAGCGCAGCACACTTATAAGCGCGTTGAAGGCGCCGCAGCGCATCGCGAGCGGTTTGAGGACTCATTTTGACGATACCGTCGCAGGGCAATGCTGGGGGCGCCAATCGCGGAGTTGACGCTTAACGCCGCAGTCGCTAAGGGGGGTAATTGGCATAGTCCACGCAATTTCTGCGTGACGGTTAAGTTCAGCAGCTGCGGTGCCCTCAGAAGAAGGAGCCACCGGCTCACCGCCTCGGGAGGGAGCCGAGAGTTCGTCAGGAGCGACGGTAATAGCATTTGTGCTATGGTAAGTTGTCTGAAGAGGACTGGTCAACGTGAGCGCGACGGGCAGTACATCGGTACAAAGAGTTGTTTCATCTTCGAAAGTGAATGCATCTGCTCATCGAAGTCTCATGAATTCATATGCATTGGGCCTTACTTGCTATATAGACTTTGCCTGGAGATTTAAAGACTTCCTTTGCCCGAGTATCACTTGAAGTACTTCGATATGCACCGAGTGGCTTAAAAGAGATGGATCCCCATGCATTATACCCTCGAGTTTGCTGCATTGCATTGCATGCATAACCTGGCGTGGAATTGGTGTTGAAATGTCAGTCATCAATGAAAGAATCAGGCATGTACCGGTTTATACTTTAGTTGCCTGTCATTCGACAGGTGGAATCGAGGTGCTTAACGCATTCTATGTATTTACATTAGCTGCGAACCTTTATTACAAATAAGTTTGTGAGACTCACCCCACTCGCCTATGTTGCTCTCAGGGGTAACCTGCGTGCACTTTCGAGTGTAGGCCACTTTGCTTTCGTTGTTGGAGCTTGCCCCGCTCCGTAGTTGTAACACCTGAGGCGCAGTCGTAGTAGTAGTAGAGTGAAGTGGGATGGGTTTGGGGGACTATCTGGCTTGTAATGCAGGCAGTGTTCGATTAATATATATGAGTGTCCGTGATGTAAACAATTGGAAACATGTTTTGACGGGCGTAGTCCCTTTGGCCGAAGCCAGCCTATGTACGCACGTGTGATGTCGTTGTTTTAATTCATGTGATATGGTGCTAAGCGTGCTCGAGTGATAGAAGAAGCATCCTTCCCGGCGAGAATCTTATTAAACTCCTCGATTTTCAATCCGTTAATGGTAGGAGATGTGAGGGTGTTACATTGCTGGCATCAGAGCAAAGTTCCTGGTCACCGACTCACTGGTTATCGAAGTCTCGAGTCTCTAACTCTCGAGTATTAATGCTCGCTGACTCGTTCGGTCTCGTGGAGTGGCAAAAAAACGGCCGGACGGCCGGAAGAAACGGACGCTCGCGATAGTCGGGCCGCTTCGGAAGCGATGGTCACAAGCATGGGAACCGCCTTCATCTGGTTGCTGAGATCGCCGGGAGCCTCGGTGAGTCGGGCATACATTTCCCAGAGGAGACCCTCCAACGCTCGGCGGAAGTACAATCCGATGGGACGCTGGTCATGTATGAAGGACTTAGTGAGAGAGGATTTTTAGTAGTGATGGACTGTGATAAATGGCTCTTAAAGTAGTGCGTATGGAACAATATATGCCTACTGAGGAGGCGATGATTCGTGGCCGAGTCATGCCAAGGTTAAGCCGAGCAGGTGTGATTACGTGGGAGTGTATCTAAGAGGGAATTTCTCGAGGAAATACTTCCCCAAGATGTGTGAGAGAAAGAGGAGTATGGGAGTTCCTAGAACTCAAGCAGTAGGAGTAAGTCACAGTGTAGTACTGCAAAGTTTGAAGAGTCGGTGAGATTTCACCCTGGCCATGCAGTAGGAAATGGCATCCTGAAGTTCTCCAAGTGCGTGAAATTGAACGGCTTCGAGGCCCGGAGGTTAAGCAGTAACCGCACATCGTAAGATCAGGTATTTGCTGACTGGGTGGATAGTTGCAGGATATATGAGGAAGACATCACTGAAGGGGTAATGTGAATGGTAGAAAGAGAAGAAGAACTTCTCGCTAGTGGAAAGTTCATGAGGTTTCCGGCAAGAAAAGGTGTTGGAAGGTCGCCGGGTAACAAAAGAGGCTGGAAACGGGAGACGCCTCGCTATGTGTGGTGTGTTTCCAAAGGCGGGAAGCCTCCGACATAAGAAGAACGAGAGTGCAAGAGCTGGGGAGAGAAGAGGGTGCTATCAATGTGGCGGGCAGGCCAATGAGTCATTGGAACAAAGTGCAGCGGGGATGCTCGCCCGCGACTGTGGAGAAACGGGGCACATCACCCTGCGTCCCGCCCAAGCCGACAGTAGACAAGTGGGAAGCGTGTTCACTACGGTAGCTGGGTCTGAAGTAGAAATCTAGAGATAAAAGGTACACGGCTTTATTAATGGAATTCCTTTGATCGCAATCGTGGATAATCGTGCCACGCGACTCTTTCATTTCTCGCATCAGGTGCTAAAAGATTGATTTAGTTTTACCTTACTATGGTGAGGGGAGATGGTTATCGAAGACTCTGCCGAAAGTGGGCCGCTGATCACCTCTCTCGCTTCGGTTCGGTGTCCTCTGCTAGCTCTCGCAGACTTCGTAGAGTTAATTTGATTCATCTGCCTTTGGTGGATTTGACGCTATCCTTCGGTGGTTGGGCGGACTCGTTAGTGGCTAAATCGAAAGTTCATATCAATTGGCGCTTAGCAGTCGTTAAGTTTCCTCATACTCCGAGGTAGAAGAATCGGGCCTTACTTTGCGATCACTCCGCGGGCGCTTGCGCAAGGAAAGAAGGAGAAGCCGAGCGAGGAAACCATATTCGGTACAAGTACGCCGCCACAAGGAGAGCCGGTTGTGATCGTGGCGCCAGTGGTGCGCAGAGTTCAGCAGGCGTTCTGCATTTGTGATTCCCGAGGCGTTCCACCGCAGCAGAAGTCGAAGTTCAACATCGGAAGTTAGTACCAGAATCTAGCCTGTCTGGCCCACGGCACCTTATAGGATGTCCGCACCGAAGCTAGCCGAAAGTTGAAGAACTTCACAAATAGGCCACTGGAGAAGAGTTCATAATGCTGCTGTCGCCTGGGGCGCACTCTGCAGCATTGCAGTAGAAGGATAGAGGTACGTAGATTACGCGTGGATTACTGCATACTGGACAACGCAACAATTAAGAAACAAGTACCTACTCCCAAGAATCTGGAGCAGATTCGATGGACCAATTGGCGGGTGCGCGCAAGTATTTTTCGGAAGATTGACCGAGGTCGTGGTACTATCGTGATCAAGGCGCGCATGATTTGCGATATCTCCGCATAAGCATTTAGAACTCTAAGATTGGTACTCCGCGAAAGAACACAACGCCACCTCGTGTGACGTATCGTTCCGGGAGTTGTTCTACGGAGTATACGCGAACTGTAGATATTTACGCGAGTACCTAGGACCGCTTTTTTGTTGTATTCATTGATGACATTTTAGTCTACTCTGCAAGTCAGAGGAGCGAGCACGCCAAGCATCCGAGATTCGTGTTGTATGGTAATGAGCGATGCTAAGATGTACGCTGCTTCGCCTAAGCAGAACAGACCGTCGAGGCGCGAATTTCCCAGGTCATGTGGATCTCCAGCGAAGTGTATAGTACGGATCCTTCCAAAGCTCATGCCGTGGTTGGTAACTGGGAAGACACCAAGCTTCCGCACCGAGTGCAGAAGTTTTCCTCGGTTTATCGGGTATTGCGGCTGTCTGTCGAGGGTTTTTCCGTCGGTCGCTGCACGCCAACTCCGGGCTTGGACCCGTATGTGGGAAGCGACGGCGCGGACGACAACAGAAGAAGAAAGTTTCCAAGAATTCAAGACAGACGACAACGCCTTCCTCGCCCCGACGCTGCCTAATCCAAATGAGCCTCGTGGTGCAACGCGGATGCGCCTTAAGTCAGTTTGGGTCATGGGGATCGACGCAAGCATAGGGGCGAAGCCGCTTACGCTTCAAGGCAATTGAAAATCGGCAGAGTAAGTTAACTACCCTAATGCGACGATTCTTTGCGCTTCACGCCGTGGTGTTTGTATCAATATATGGATGCATTATCTATACGGCTCTGGCGTTCGGCGCAGTTTAAAGGACCATGTTAGTTTGCAAAAGATCTCTTGATCGTAAGCTGAAATTAATAATGAGGCGCGCAGGAGAGCAGTCGAGCTATCGGCGATCATGGGATTTGGGGGTTGAACTATCACCCCTAGCGCAAAATATGGTATCGATGCCAAGAGGGAAATCGCTGTACGCATCAAGAATGATGGTAAAAGAGCCAGAGCTTAATTGAAAGTGGGCCCAAAGAGACCTAAGTTTAGCGCGTGGTGAGCCTAACTCCTCGAAGCATTGCTTTCGAATGTCTGAAAATCACAAATGAATTTCTCGAAAGTGATATCAAAGAGGCGCGCAGGTCGACGCCAAGCTTGCGTATCGCGGGCAAAACAGCGTATTCGCCGAAATGGTAACTAAGATTTTCGAGGTCAGATGCGCTATGATCATGCAAGCGCATGTAACCCGAATTTCAGGTCCTCGGTTTACTTAGGACCAAGAGAGCAATCTGGAAGAGCTTGTTACAGAGGCGCCGAGTATTCACCTGTGCGCCGACTAAGATGTATCAAGACTCAAGGGTTGTTTTTGGTGGCAAGGTATGGAAGAGCGACAGAAATTCTCGCTTCAGTGGCACATGGTCTGGCTCATCGTGTGGGTCCGGGCGTAACACTTTGGCCACAGGTTGCAGCAAATCTATCAAGATTCCGGTAGCTGGAAGTGGGACAAGATTGGCGATGGATTTGTAACTAGTTCTACGTTGTACAGTGGGTGGAGTGCTCGATACCATCTGGGGTAAGGCAGGATAGATCGACGGCTCATTTCTCATTTCATTCTATCAACCCTACCTATATCCGATGTCAAGGTCGGTGAGATATACATCCAAGTGATCGTGAAAGCTACACCGCGTTCCTCGAACTATTATTTCCGCATGCAGAGACCCGAAGGTTTACTCTTCAGCACTGGGAAAGTTTGCAAGACGCGCTGGGCACGTAATTGCACCTGAAAGCTCTCGGGCATATACACCCACGGGTGACCGATGGTCAACCGGGAGAGGACCATCCGGGCCATGAAGACTTGGCCGAGAGCGTGTGTTCTTGAAAGCAAGGAGGAGCGTGGATTCGTGATCTACCACCGAGATTAGAGTTCAATGCATAACAATGGGGCCATTCTAGCATAAAGTGATGGGTAACCTTTCGAGGCATTGTACGGGAGGAGGTGCAGGACTCTACTGTGGTTGGAGTGAGTCAGAGGAAGCGTGGTGGCAATTTCTGACCCGAGGCCGTGGGCGAGCGACCACCGAGTAGCTGCAAAGCAAATTCAAGAGAAAAATGAAGTGCTCGCAGAAAGGTAAAGTAAGAAAGCCACTATGACAAAGAGAAGCTTAAGGACTTAGAATTCCCGTGCCGGATCGGCAGGTTTCTGGCGGACAATCCAAAGAACCTGCGGTTTGGCGAGCATTGAAGTCGGCGAAGTTGTCTTCGCTTTCATTGACCATATCAAATTTTGGAGAGAGTCAGGGTGGCTTACCGAAGCCGCTGCAAGCACCCAATTTGTCTAATTTCAGACGACGCAGCGGTTCCGCACTTTATCTCACCGAGGAAGTACGTATGTGATCCCGGCCTCAACGAACAATCCAAGAGAGACGCATGTGCAAGTGAGGAGGACAACCTCACCGTGGAAACAAGTGCCAATTCGAATTGATGACGCAGAGGTGAAGACTCGGCGGAAAGGAGATCGCATCGCGAAAGTGATTCGGGCAGAGTAGTCGGTGAGAACGCAACTCGGGAGTCGGAAAGCAAGTATGCGATAGATGCTTACCCGGTGAGTTATTTGCTTGCAAGATTTCTCGGTGATCACCGTCTTCTAAGTGGGGAGAGAGTTGTAACACCCTAAAATAGTTCCAATTAATTATTAAATTGAGTTTATTTAGGGGTTTTCTCAACATTTTTAATTAAATGTGCTCTGGCGGTAACGTAGGTTAAGCCGCGTGTTAGGAGAGGTTCGAGTAATGGGAAGAGGTACGTAATAGAAGTCCACAGAGGACGGGAAGTGCCCAAGTCTAATTAGAAGTCTAAGTCCTTTCCATAAGAGGAAATAGCCGTAGGATCACTGCTATTTCCATCAAAGTGAAGAAAAGTCTTCGCAGGTATATTAGCAGCAGAGAAAATGTTGTGTGTGAATAGTAATCTGTGAGAGAAGCGCGAGCGATTGGCGTGGTTAAGAGCTGGTTTTGAAAGAAGTGTGGATTCAACGTGGGATTGTAGAAACAGTAGTTGGAAGTGGAGATCAACATCCAAGCTCACATGTAAGTGGCCTTCTTCAAAGTACATAAAGTGTTTATGTAACAGTGTATTTGCATGAATGATTTCATCGAAGTCTCAATGTGTGCTTGCGTGTTCTTTTAAGCATTCTCGTTGTGTTACTTCACCTGGTGAAGATTGTAATGGTTGATTTTCTCGAGTCGGGTCACGTAAGGCGACCACAGAGAGGAAACGAGATTGGTAACTCCTCACCTCAAAGGAGCGTGAGAGTTTAAGAGTGTGTTCTTGTTAATCTTGGGCCGGAGTGACTAAAAAGAGAGGAAGGCGAAGTTAGCGCGACGTGATAGTAGTAGTAGCGTCAAGTGTATGAAGGTTAACGTACGACGTAAGTGTTAAAGCCGCAGTTCCCAGACACCTCAAGAGAACGAGCGTCAGGATGCATCACTTGACGGGCGTAAGGTGCGAGGTGGCTCTAGAACTCAAAGCAGCGAAAGTGCTCGCCGGGCAAGAGCCGAGGTATAACATGGTTATGCCGCAGGTGTCGTTGGTCGAGACGTAGGCGCAAAAAGTCTGCGTATTTACACGTCGTGAGTGTGAAGGAGCCGAATTTGTAGCTATCGAGGTGAGCGGTATGTATACCGAGGTGAAGTGGGGTCGGCGGAGTGTGTATATAGGCGCCGTGAAGAAGCCGCCGGCGCAGACGCGCAGGTTATAGCGTGTACTCACCGGTGTGAGTGTACCGAGGCCTAAAGTGCGTTGAATAGCAAGTTGTAACTGAAGCTTAACGCGGCCGCAGTTGGTAGAACCGAGGTGCCGAAAGAGTGCACCGAGGTAAGGTGGTCGCTAAGCCGGAAAGAAAGTGAGCTGGTTAGTGGTAAGGTGCCTGCTGGGTAGCTGGGACTTAGGCGGCAGGCGTAACGGCGCAGTGGACTTGCAAATGGCTGTGAGTTCTGACGACGACGAGCGCAGCCGTGGTAGTCACGCAATGATACGCTAAGTTTCCAAAGCGAGTCTGTGCTGGCGGACGCGCGTGGGTGTCTGGACGCAGGATAACAGCGCATGGCGATAGACGCAGACGAGGTGAAGGTGTAGCCTGGTGAACTCTGTGCATAAGACGCAGACGAGAGGTGCTGAGTCGTGGGACTAGACGAGGTCCTAGGCGTGGAGGTTCCAAGAGACGCAGCGGAGAACTTCACGAGTGGAATGCGGGCGAGGTGCCACCGAGTCGAGTATCGCGACGGGACAGTAAATATACTACATCAGCCTTTAGCTGCGTCGAGACGGCAGCAGCGTGCCGAGGTGACGAGCGAGCATACCGAGAAGAGTGACGGTAAAGAGGTGACCAAGAGTGCCGAGGGTGACTCATTTTTTGACGCATACCGTCAGTAGAGTCAAGTAGGGCGCCAATCGCGGAGCGACGCTAACGCCGGCAGCCGCTAGCGGGACGCAATCGCACAGTCCGGCTTTTAGTCCTTATGCGGATGTCGCCCACCCTAGGCGCTGCAAGTGAGGCCTTCAGAAGTTGATGGAGCTGGATCGACCGCTCGAGGAGCCGAGGTGCCCGTGGAGTGGACGGCATTGGCACGTGTGCGGCTGCGGGTCGTTTCCAAGAGGACTGTGCAACGTAGCGCGACACTGCAGGCGCTTCGGCACAAAAGAGCCGTTTGTCTTGAAAGTGAATGCATTTGTTCACCGAGTCTCATGAATTCATACGCATCGGGCGACTGCTATATACTTCGCCTCGGACACGAAAGACTTCTGGCCCGAGTATCACTAGCTTACTTCGATATGCAGTCTATGGCTTAAAAGAGATGGATCTCTCGCATTATACCTCGAGCTCGTCAGTCGTATTGCATCGCGATGCATAAATTTCATGAATTATGTTGGAAATGTCGCATGATCGCCGAAAGTTACCTATACGTGCTGGTTGAGTACTTGAGCCATTGCCTGATATGCGGAACTCGAGGTGCTTAATGCATTCTATGCATTTACATTACCGGGCGAACCTTTATTACAAATGGGGCTTCAGAGACTCACCCTACCGCCTATACATGCTGGTGTCCTGCGGTGTACCCTGCGAGCACCTCAGCAGCTCACCTTTGCTTTTTGGTTGCTCGGAATCCATCAGCCCGGGCAGCTTGTAACACCGGGCGAGCCGCAGTGTAGTAGAGCAGTTGATCGCTTTCGGGACCATTCATTGTAATGTATATGTTCGGATTAATATATATATGAGTGTCCGCCGTGGATGTAAAATAATTGAAAACATGTTTTCTTAACACATGAGTCCCTTTTGGCCGAAGCTGTTTGCATGCATCGTGACGTCAAGTATTTAATTCATAGATATATGCTAAGGTGTTTGGAAAGGACAAAGCAGCATCCTTCCCATGAGACTTTTATTAAACTCTGATTTCTCAACCAGTTAATTAAAAGAGATAGTGGAGGGGTGTTGCTGGTAGTCGGATCACGCTTAGTCCTTAGCGGAGATCGATCTGGAAGCGGGGCATATGTAGTCACAAGAAGCGGGGCTGGAATTGCAGACCCTTGAAATTTATATCCCGCAACTTAGAAAAATGTCCTCTCAAGCTGACACTTGGAGATGAGGAGAGTTAGCTGAAACAACTTCATAAGACATATTTCTTCTCGAGTAGGTTCTATGTATTGAACCTTCTAGCTAAGTAAGTTCAATTCATAACCAAATTTAGTAGTTGTATTTATACAGTAAATACTTGTCTGATTAAAATGAATTTTATCTTTATTGGGAATGGTAACTAGTATTATATCTTGGAGGAACATATTACTAAGACATATATATGTGAAGGATAAACTCTTTAATGTAGATAAGCTTTTATGAGAATGAAATCATTTCAGTATTGAAGTTGGTAAATGTTTTTGTAAACAAGATATAATTTATGATAAAACAACAGCAAAGTTAGGCAATAATACATGATCAATATAAAACACTAACTACTCAATGAAGAAGGTTAGTAATAACAGATAATCAACATAAGATACTAACTTCTTAATGATTTATGGAGACCATGAATTAATAGCTTGTAAGAGATATGCTGGTTTCTTTAATCTCTTCGAGATTAAATCATAGATTATAAGTTCTGGTGAAGTTAAAATCAAGTTTTCTGTAAGGTTGAATAAATCAACTCTTCTTATAGTTTATGACAAAGGGTGAATATGTTAGGTAGCATGTTAGAAGATAAGAAGTGAGTTTCAGTAAACAACACAAGAGAAGTTATGCAGGTTCACCCTAAACTCCACTACTCCTCTCCCACGCTCCACGTGAGTATTTCCAATTATTTTCCAAATAGTCATTACACTCGCATCAACACACAAAAGACTTCACCACCACTAGCTTTGATCACACACAACACCCTCACAGCACTCTTGCACACGTTTTCCACGCCCAAATGCTTTCCACTTTCTTAGAAACTCTCCACTGGGCCATACCTAAGAATCACCTCCTTATCAAGTATAATCACCACTCAACACTCACCTATCCTAGGCAGCCAGAATAGAACAACACACACATTGTAGTTTCTCATCAACACTCACCTACTCCTTAGGTAGCTTGATAACATCACATACAAAGTATTTTTCTCATTAACACTCACCTTTCTCTTTCTAGGTAGTTTGCCAGATATTTACAAGATAATGTTTGCAATAATAAGGGTTTCTGGGGGTTTTGGGATGTTTAAGAGCTTGAGAATAAATTACACAAAGTGTATACAACGATGCTCATTTCAAGCTAACACACACTCACTAAAAAGAATCCTTGCACTTTACATTAGAAGTTTGGAGTGTGGGACGAGAAGTGCCGGATGCTTTCTTTGGAGAAACTTGGAAAGACGCATAGGTTCCAACCCAAAACTCATGCCTGAATCTTCAAATTCCAGCATTTAAATAGCTGTTGAACCTGGATATAGCTCATATAAATTGAATTTGAGTTGAAGTAGAGCCGCTTGAAAGTTGAATGGGACTCTTTGAGCATCTCTTGGTCCATGTGGAGTTGACTTTAATAAAGTGTGAATAATGCAAAGTTGACAGAAGCTCTTGAATCTTCCGGTCCTGTTTTTTGCGCTTTAACCGACACTATCCAACCTTCTTCTTCCTCGAGCATTGTACTCCTCTAGTAGTCTACTCTACAACCATGCTTCAGCTTATATCCGTTGACAGCTCGAACTACTAATGAATCAACTTCTCAAGCCTCTTAGCATGAATAAAACACCTCACTGCACATATGAATAATCATTCATTACCTCCTTTTATATTCAAACTTTCAAAGACATTTTATTACTGGAATCTCTATTTAATTCACCTTAAGATCATTCAAGAAGAGCTTAATGTGCTCTGGGATAATTTTGATACGGTTTCCAAAGAATCCTTCTCTCGAACATCAAGTTTCTTCCTTCACTTTTAACCTTCTTAACATTGAACTTATACTTACAAGGTGTTTTGAAAGGTCAAACTTAATTTGACTTCAATAAACTTGCTAAGCTGACTTTTGGTCAACCTTCTGCTGACTTTCGGGTTAACCTTCCGCTTGACTTTCACCAACTCTCAGTATGTAAAGCTACTTTTCTTTTTAAGCTTCTTCAATCAAATCTCTGCACTCGGCAGGAATAGGTCAACCTTCTCAAGACTTCAATCAAACTTCTTCTGTTGACTATTGGTCAACTTTGTGTTGACTTTTAGTCAACATTCCTCGCTTCACTTTCAGCCAACCTTTCTGTTTGACTTTTCAAATAACCTTCGTGAGGTGCTGCAGCCAAACCTTCATGGACTTCTTATTTTTGTTTTCTCATGAGTTAACCTCTCAAGCGCTTTTCTACCTTTATAATATACCAATATTGTAGACTAAGTGGCAGAGCCTTAGTTTGCATGCTAAGTCTTGCCTCAAGCAAACCTTCTCAAATGATTATTCCTCAAATAAATGAACTTTGATGCTCTTTGTAGGAATCATTTATCACACTCTCTTTTTCTAATACTTCTCTTTCTTTGACTTAGTCCAACCTTCATTACGAAGTTAACTTTCTCAAATGATTATTCCTCAATCCCAATAAACTTCTTGATGCTTTTAGGAAAATCATCGAGTACCTCTCTCTTTTCTTCTCGGCCTCATCAATGTAGGAAATGATGAGCCTTTGGGCTTGTTGAAGTTTCCTAGAGCAGGTGTAAGGTTTATTTGAACCTTCTTATCTTTTTGAACCTTCTTTCTTCCAACTATTTTAACCTCTTTTTTGTCTGTTGAACCTTCTCATATGCGGAACCTTCTCATGTTTATTTCATCTTCGATTCTTTGCATGTTCTTAGTCTTGCTCTTCATGTGCTTCTTGATGTTTTTGAATTTTGGAGTAAAGAGAGCATCGCAGAATATAAACTCGATTAACGATCATGAGAATTCTTTGTGAGAGACTTGTAGAACCTCTTTGATCCATCTAGTCATTAGGTTATTGTGCACTCTCTCGAGTAGGAATTCACTTGGACATGATTTGTATTTACTTTGATTGCCTAAGGTCTTCTTTCTCTTCTGTGAATTTCCTAAATTCCACACATTGTAATAGTAAAGATAATATGTCTTCTGCGAAGCTTGCATTACTATTCTTGGTAATCTTGGAGTTGGTGCATTTCGATTCTTCACTCAGGAGCTGAATGATATGCAATGGATTGATCGACCGGAGCTTCTAGTATGTCTACTTGAAAGAAACCTGTCTCTTTTTCAACAAACTCAAGCACACCTAATAGTAGAGCACCATTCAGAACATTTAAGTTTTAGTTCATAAGGTTTGCTATCATTAAATCCATATATCAAAAAAGGATTTTATCTCAACAATTTCCCTTTTTGATGATGACAAACCTTTAAGAACAAACCTTAATTTTTTTTCTCGATGGATATATTAATACATGCAAGAATGTCGAAGTTACTATCAAAATTAAGCTCCCCTAACTTATGCATGGAGCTTTAAAACTCCCCTAAACTTATGCTTCTGAAAGTTAATTAGCAACATATCTTATAATATTATATCTATCTTTTATTCTCCCTTTTGACATCTATCAAAAGAGAATTAGAGGGGAGTGTGGATCAACATATCAAACTCATAGTAGTGTGCATTTAACATGGTAAAGTATATTCAATGTGAGAAAAGATCTTAGTTATTATTGCAATGTAGACATAAGAAATCAAGTAATTCATCACATTCTTTGGATTCATTAGAAATAGATAAAGACATTTGAACTTTTAGCATGTTTAGATATTGAAGAACTTATACCTTCTTTAGTTCAAAAACTCTCCCTTTGGGTTTTCAAGGATCATTATTCTCCTCTATCTTAGAAGCATCTCTTCCTTATTATTACTCTCAATATTAGGCTTTGAAGAAAATTTTATATATAAGAGGAAACCTCTTATAATGCATTTTAGACAGGTCTTAATGAATATAAATTACTGTACCAAACTTCTCGCTTGTAAGAAAACAATATATGTGATATTTTATTTTATTTTTCCTCAACCGATATATGGCAATAATCCCTTGGATATAAAACAATGGGGGATAACCAATTTACCATACTTAGTTCTACAAAGTCATATAGTGCATAATGTATGATAAAGGATAGCTAAAGTTAAAGCTTATACACTTTTTCAAATTTCGTAATCACACATGTTGGAATATAATGCACATTCTAAGCTTACTCAAAGTAGTCAGAGTTTGTGATATATCATAGATTTTATTTTTCACTAGTTTCATTGTTAAAAAAACACTATTAAAACATATATCACAACAAGATTATGCAAAGAATCAAGACTCATTTTGCGTAAACATGCATTCATATGCTATATGGAGCTCACATATCTATTTTTTGAGTCGAGACTATGAAAGTGAAACAAGATTATCATATAATTATTTCAAAATGATCTTCTTTGTTTAGAATGTGTCAAATAAATATTCAAAAGCATTTCAGGAGTAAGTTTCATTTTTTCATAAATCGATTTTAGCACTTAGCATTTGTATTTAATATCAAACATTTTCAAGAAAGCAATCAATTTTGTATGGAGAAACAAAAATGAGAATCAATTTTTGAAAACCTTCCAATCTTAAGTCCAATGATTGGACATCAATATAGAATATGTTGAAGATGGATATTTTGTAAACATAATATCGGGACCCCAAATTTTTGTAAAACCAAAATCATATTCCTAGAGTTAGCATCAAATAAAGTATAGGTTTCTCAAGATATGCAAGTTAAGCTTTGATTCTCTCAATATTTTGTCTTTAGATTTATAAGTGCACATGAGGCTTTTTTGGAAACCAGATATAACATTAAATATGCACCAAAATCGATTTGGATAAAGGATATAATATGACTTAAATAATGATCAATACGAGGCTTTGTCATTTTTCCATCTCAAGATATTAAGTTAATCACATTTCAGCTTTTGAGAAAATAACTCTTACTTTAAAAGATTTTCATAGGAACATGTTTTTTTAGAAAGCACATATCGTAATTTGACAATAATATGATTAGTGCAACATTTGAAAACTTGCTTTGAAAGATGTCAATTTTATACTGTATGATCCGAGAACTTTTTCACCCATTTTATACACCAAAAGAAATTTCATGATAAACAAGAGGTGCATCTTTGTAAGACATGATTTACATGGGACTCAACAATGCATCAAATGGTCAAACACTTTGAAAGATTCAATTCACATTGACTATTGAAACGCTTTTTACCAAGCTTACAAATACAATGAAGTTTCATTTAAGACAACAAACCATATATCCAAAAAAAAAGGTTCATGAAAGTTATAGCAATATGGAATGTTTAGAATCAAAGGTTGTGGAACAAGATTCTTTCAATCATTGAATTATTCTATTTGTTATTTTAAACATGATGGGATCTGCTTGCACTTCAAAATATTAACACATATAACATTTAGCACCACATCATAGATATTAATATAGTATGTGAGTCTATATTTATGCAAAGAATGACACTTGACATTGCAACATCTTATCTAACACTTTTTAAAGAACACTTCATTTTAAATAGGTTTTTAACATGTGTTCATAGCTTAAAGCATCATGCAATAATATCAATTATCGATCGAATTGCAAATTTGATTATGATCACTATATTAGTACGAGAAACTTAGAAACTCAGAGATTGTGCAAACATATTTTATGTAGAACCAGGCACACATGCACATTCAAGTTCAAAGTAAAACAAAGTGATGCATACAATTAAGCTTTAAGATTTGCTATATTGCATCAATCATTTTTAGCATGCATTCATAGAACAAACAATCAATCTTATCATATCATATATTCACAGATAATTTATATATGTCAAAATAAAATTATGATGAGATCGGGAGTATACCTTCCTTTAATGACTTTCCTTCAAGACTGGGACCTCTTATGATAAGAACATCCTCAAAGACTTGGTAGCATCATCAATTCATGCTTCATTCATATATCATCATAGTACTTTTGTGAAAAATGTGACATCATGGATGAAGATGGTTGTTCCAAATTATTTTTCCCTCATTGATCTTCGATATGGCTTGTGTTTATCTCTCAATATCTTTCATCTATTTCCTAGCTTCCAATCACTTGTATGTTAGATGGACTTTGAATTTCTTTGCTGGAAATCTCTCTTTAGAGCAAACTTTTCATCTTTGAGAAGCTTCGCATCAAGCTTTTCAAATCCGTAAGCTTCTTCAATTTTACGTGAGCTTATCAATATCTCGTAAGGTCGAGGGGATGATGAAATCTGCTTTTCGCACACTACAACCCTCTCCCTTTGAGATGATTCCAAGATTCGTTATGAATTTTCTCCGCTTCTTCGATCCTCTCATATTGAAGCCCAAGGAAGGATTTCAGTCCTTCCAACATGATTTTATCGCATTCATCATCTCATAATGTGTGTACTATCAGCGAAGTTTCAAATTAAACTTCGAGCATCTTTTGAGTTGTATGAGTTGGTCTTTATCTCTTTATTATCAACCCCAAGAGGCATTTTCTTCTCCTTTTATCATCCAATGAGTATTCCTACATCACAAAAACAAAAATGATTTTGGTACCCATTCCTTTTTGGGTCCTTGGCGGGTTAAAGTATACCTTCTCTAGCCATTTTGCTCACATGGTAACATAATAAGGTCTCAACCAAGATATTATCATTTTTGAACATACATCATTGGACAAATGATTGTGAAACATAATCAGAGGGAAAGTATGTGTACATTTTCTCCTTTTTGTCTAAGCACTTATCACCCATTATAACCACTTTGAACATTTTTATGCATAAGGATTGCTTGTCAAAAACTTCCAAGTTAATAACTAACCCAATTTCTTTGTTTTCCCAAAATTCAATTTCTTTAAAAGAATGAGTTAAGATCTTAGAAAGCACAATTTTTCGTATAACATTATGCATGAGTGTAAAGAGAATATTTCTTATGAAAGAGCCAATGAAAGTCATTTTAATCATGTAAGAAATAAGTGCAAGACTTGTTGCTTTGTAACAAGAGATAAATGTGGTTTAGCTAATAAGTTTTTACCAAGTTTCTGAAAAAGAAGGATGATACATATGAATGATATTTTTCCGTAAACAGCTAGTTTGGGGCATATAACCTTGCTGCATAAATCACATATTTCTAGACTTTTTAGACATTCATGATGTTTTCGCATATGAATAAAACATGTAAGTGCTTTACCAATGAGTAAGATTAATAGACAATTAAAAATTTCATGTAAAATTTAATGTTTCTTACTCACTAACTATCATGTTGTCATGAAACTCACCACATTTTTGCAACCTCATGGATCTTGGCAAGCATTGTAATGATCATTCTAGTAGAGGTGAGCTTTCCAAGATTTTGAGTTCATTGTTCTAATCTTTGTCACATGACTCACCCATGTGGCCTCTTCATGAATTTTTCATTTTGTAAAACAGTAACTTCATTCAGCATGTCATGAAGTGTTACCTTGACATCTCTTCAAGACAAAGGGTCGATCATTTGTATGATGCTTTGTGTCGCCTCTTTTCAATATGTTCTTGTTGGCTTGTCTTTAAGAACTATGCTCTCAGAGTTGTGAATGAGTGACAAAAAGTTTGGAAGCCAAAGAGAAAAGATTTTCTGAAAGCACAATATGTTGTTTCCACCCAAATTTCCAAAATCTCCACTGGTTTCTTTCATTCTCAAACATTTTTCTTATGTTTGGCTAACAGTAATGTAAGATTTTAGACTCTTGCAAAAATACAACTCTCAACTACACTTTTTTATCATAATAGGCTGTTTTAGAAACCTAAGTAAAAGAAAAAGGATTTAAATTCCCCATTCCTTTTAGTACATTATGTAAAAGATTCAATGAAGCAACAAAATATGTTGGAAGAATTTATACAAGTGGGCTGAAAGATTCACTATAGGTTTTCCATATTTACTTTTTGACTAGCATGCAAATAAATACCTACTTCAGTGATTTATCAATATGTAAAGTATGTGGTTCATCCCTTTGTATGTTAGGAATAAGTAAGACAACATATCATTTTAACTTTCTACATTTCTTCTTTAAATTGTCAAAGATGGGTATTGTGGAGATTTTGAAAAAGTAGCTTATAAAATAGTACCTTTATGGCAATTTTTATTTTGGCTTTAACTGACAGTAAAAAGGATTTATGATGACTTTCAAGCTATAGTAGCTAAAAACTCCTTTATCTTTTCCATGTTTTGCACATTTGGAGAGAAATCATCTCTAATAGCTTCCATTCTAATGGCTTATAGAGTATTCTTAAAGAAAGATTAAAACAGTTTACTTGTTGATCATGGCATATCTATTTTCCATCTATCTCACTCCTTTGTCAACTTCTTCTCTTCCTCATCAATATTGTTTTCAGATATCACACATCTCTTTCAGAATCAAATTTTCTCGAAAGACATGTTCTTTCTATCTCCAATGTTGGTCATCACTTCTCCAGAATCTTTGTATCTCACACGGTTAGTGTGTTCAACCCTAAGAGTCCAGGCTCGATACCAACTGAAGTGGGCATAGCAGAGTCACAAGCATGGGGCCGAATTGAGGACCCCTTTGAAATTTTATATCCCGTAGCAACTTAGAAAATGTCCTCTCAAGTTGATACTTTGAAATGAGATAGTTAGCTTAAAATAATTCCCACAAGACATACTCTTTCTTGAGTAGGTTCTATGTATTGAACCTTCTCTAAAGCAACAAGTTCAATTCATAATGCAGTTTCCTCAGGTTGTATTTATGCATAGAAATATTTTGTCTATCAAATGAATTTTATCCTTTTTGTTGAACATGGTAATTCAAAGGTTTGATAACTTCTGAGGAAGAGATTATTAAGACATATATATGTGAAGGATAAATCCTTTAATGCAGTAGGCTTTCATGAACGAAATTATTTCAGATTGCATCCTTCTATAAATGTTTTGTAAAACAAGATATAATTCTATGCATAAAATACATGAGTAGGTTAGTAACAAATAGATGATCAATATAAAAACACCAACTAAAAGAGTCTCTGCATCTACATTAGAAGCTTTCTGGAGTGTGGACGAGAAGGTCAGATGTTTCTTTGAGAAGCTTTGAGCAGAGAGAGAGTTCCAACCCAAACTCATGCCTTAGAATCTTCAAATTCTAAAGATTTAAACAGCCATGGAACCGGATGATAGTCAAGTACGGAAATTGAATTTGAGTTGGAAGTTAGAGCCGCTGGAAAGTTCGAATGAGACTTCTTTAAGTATATCCTTCGTCCATAGGAGTTGGATTCTCTTGGTAAGTGCACAAAGTCGATAGCCTTTGAACCTTCAAGTCTCGCTATGTGCTTTAATCGACATATCTAACCTTCTCTTCTTCCGACATATTGTACTCCCTTCCTAGTATGTTCACTTACACCACTAAGCCTAAAGCGAGATCCGCGGATACCCTGGAATTAATTTTGAATCAACCTTCTCAAGCTTCCTAGCATGAATAAACACTTTCGGCAATGTGCTACATGAATAATCATTCATTACCTCCTTTTATATATTCAAAACTTTCGAAGACATTTTATGACTTGGAATCTTCATTTAATTCACCCAAGATCATTCAAGAATAGCTTAATGGTGTTTTGGGATAATTTGGATAAGGGTTTCCAAGAACCTTCCGGAATATTGTTTCTTCCTTCACTTTAACCTTCTTAATATTCAACTTATATTTCCAAGGTGTTTTGTTAGTCGTAAAACTTCTTTTTGACTCGGGCCAACTTTCCGCTGACTTCCTTTGGTCAACCTCTGGTTGACTTTCAATGATCCTTCTCGCTTGACTTTCACCAACCTTCTATGTAAAAGATACTTTTTCCTTGTGCCTTCTTCAATCAACCTCTCTCGTACTTCTTTATGGAATAGGTCAACCTTCTCGTTGACTTCAATCAAATCCTCTCTCGTCGACTATTGGTTAACCTTGTGTTGACTTTTAGTCAATGATCTCTGCTTGACTTTCAAATAACTCCTTCGTAAAAGCGTCAAACTCTTCTCAAGTGACTTTATTTTTTTAAGCTTCTTTACTTAGTTAATCCTTTCTCTCGGCGTTTTCTACCTTTTTATAATATACCAATATTGTGTACTGCTGGTGGTAGGCCTCCTAGCTTGCTAAGTCTGGTTTAATAAACCTTCTCGCAAATGGATTATTCCTCAAATAAATGAACTTTGATGCTCCTAGGAAGAATCATTTAATACCTTCTCTTTTCTAATACCTTCTCTTGACTTTGTCAAACCTTCCTCGCTGACTTTTAGTTATCTCTCTCAAATGATTATTCCTCAACCCAATAAACTTTCATGCTTTAGGAAAAATCACTGAGTACCTCCTTCTTCAGCTTCATCAATGAGAGTGGATTAATTTTTTACTTCTCTGGCCGGGTTTCCTGCAGCAGGTCGTTTATTTGAACCTTCTTATCTTTGAACCTTCTCCAACTATTTTAACCCTTCTTTAATTCATTGAACCTTCCTCATATGTAAATCCTTCTTATGTTTATTTCTTTACCCCTGACTTTTTTGCATGTTTGTACTTTCTTGGTCTTTGTTATGCTTTCTCTGATAAGCTTTTTGAACCTTTGAGCAAGAGAGCAATGGCAGAATATAACCTCGATTAACGATCATGGAGAATCTTTTCAGTAAGAGTGATAGTTAACTCTTTAATTCTAGTTTACCAAGTGTTTTGTCTTTGCTCTAAGTCAAACTAGAGAGTTGAACCCGTGTTAAATCCTTCAAAGAAGATCGTGAACTTGATGTTGAACTATTTAACTCCGGTTTACCAAGTTTTTCGACTTGGTTCTAACTCTAAATGGAGAGTTGATGATGTTATGTTCTTCAAAGGAGATCGGTGAATGTGTTTGTGAAGGCTTTGAGTCCAGGTTTAACAAGTGTTTGACTTGAGTCTACCATACACTAGCGAGAAGATACATTAAGTCCTTCAAAAGAGATCGGTCAACGTGATAAAGAACTATTTGAGTTCGGTTTACCAAATGTTTTGACTTGGTTCAAACTAAGAATCTTGAGTCGATCATTTTAACTCATTGTGTCCTAGGTTAGAAAGTGTTTGAGTTAGTTCAAACTCTGAAAGGAGAGTTGATCACGTTTAGTCCTTAAAGGGAGATCGGTCAATGTGATAGTTAACTGTTTAATTCTAGTTTACCAAGTGTTTCATCTTCGTTCTATTTTGGAATGTGCAGTTGACCATATTATTTCCTTCTTAGGAGATCGTCGAACGTGATAGTGAATTCTTTGAGTCCAGTTTACCAAGTGTTTTGTCTTTGCTCTAAGTCAAACTAGAGAGTTGAACCCGTGTTAAATCCTTCAAAGAAGATCGTGAACATGAAGCATAACTATTTAACTCCGGTTTACCAAGTTTTTCGACTTGCTTCTAACTCTAAATGGATAGTTGATGATGTTATGTTCTTCAAAAGAGATCAGTGAATATGTTTGTGAGGCTTTGAGTCCGGTTTAACAAGTGTTTCGACTTGGTTCTACCATAGACTAGAGAGATGATACATTAAGTCCTTCAAAAGAGATCGGTGAACGTGATAAAGAACTATTTTGAGTTCGGTTTACCAAATGTTTCGACTTGCTTCAAACTTCGAGAATCGTGAGTCGATCATGTTAACTCCTTAGAAGAAGATCGGTGAACGTTATAGTGGACTCTTTGTGTCCAGGTTTAGAAAGTGTTTGAGTTAGCTCTAACTCGGAAGGAGAGTTGATCACGTTTAGTCCTTAAAAGGAGATCGGTCAGGTGTGATAGTTAACTCTTTAATTCTAGTTTACCAAGTGTTTTGTCTTTGCTCTAAGTCAAACTAGAGAGTTGAACCCGTGTTAAATCCTTCAAAGAAGATCGTGAACTTGATGTTGAACTATTTAACTCCGGTTTACCAAGTTTTTCGACTTGGTTCTAACTCTAAATGGAGAGTTGATGATGTTATGTTCTTCAAAGGAGATCAGTGAATGTGTTTGTGAAGGCTTTGAGTCCGGTTTAACAAGTGTTTCGACTTGAGTCTACCATACACTAGCGAGAAGATACATTAAGTCCTTCAAAAGAGATCGGTCAACGTGATAAAGAACTATTTGAGTTCGGTTTACCAAATGTTTTGACTTGGTTCAAACTAAGAATCTTGAGTCGATCATGTTAACTCATTGTGTCCGGTTAGAAAGTGTTTCGAGTTATTTCAAACTCGGAAAGGAGAGTTGATCACGTTTAGTCCTTAAAGGAGATCGGTCAATGTGATAGTTAACTCTTTAATTCTAGTTTACCAAGTGTTTCATCTTCGTTCTATTTTGGAATGTGTAGTTGACCATATTATTTCCTTCTTAGGAGATCGCGTCGAACGTGATAGTGAATTCTTTGAGTCCAAATTTACCAATTGTTTTGTCTTTCCTCTAAGTCAAACTAGAGAGTTGAACCGTGTTATATCCTTCAAAGAAGATCGTGAACATGAAGCATAACTATTTAACTCAGGTTTACCAAGTTTTTCGACTTGGTTCTAACTCTAATGGATAGTTGATGATGTTATGTTCTTCAAAAAGAGATGAATATGTTTGTGAGGCTTTGAGTCAGGTTTAACAAGTGTTTCGACTTGGTTCTACCATAGACTAGAGAGATGATACATTAAGTCCTTCAAAAGAGATCGGTGAACGTGATAAAGAACTATTTGAGTTCGGTTTACCAAATGTTTCGACTTGCTTCAAACTCGTAATCGTGAGTCGATCATGTTAACTCCTTCAAGAAGATCGGTTGAACATTATAGTGGAGTCTTTGTGTCAGGTTTAGAAAGTGTTTTGAGTTAGCTCTAACTTTCGGAAAGGAGAGTTGATCACGTTTAGTCCTTAAAGGGAGATCGGTCAAGTGTGATAGTTAACTCTTTAATTCTAGTTTACCAAGTGTTTTGTCTTTGCTCTAAGTCAAACTAGAGAGTTGAACCCGTGTTAAATCCTTCAAAGAAGATCGTGAACTTGATGTTGAACTATTTAACTCCGGTTTACCAAGTTTTTCGACTTGGTTCTAACTCTAAATGGAGAGTTGATGATGTTATGTTCTTCAAAGGAGATCAGTGAATGTGTTTGTGAAGGCTTTGAGTCCGGTTTAACAAGTGTTTCGACTTTTGAGTCTACCATACACTAGCGAGAAGATACATTAAGTCCTTCAAAAGAGATCGGTCAACGTGATAAAGAACTATTTGAGTTCGGTTTACCAAATGTTTTGACTTGGTTCAAACTAAGAATCTTGAGTCGATCATTTTAACTCATTGTGTCCGGTTAGAAAGTGTTTCGAGTTAGTTCAAACTCGGAAAGGAGAGTTGATCACGTTTAGTCCTTAAAGGGAGATCGGTCAATGTGATAGTTAACTCTTTAATTCTAGTTTACCAAGTGTTTCATCTTCGTTCTATTTTGGAATGTGCAGTTGACCATATTATTTCCTTCTTAGGAGATCGTCGAACGTGATAGTGAATTCTTTGAGTCTAGTTTACCAAATGTTTGTCTTTGCTCTAAGTCAAACTAGAGAGTTGATCCCGTGTTACATCCTTCAAAGAAGATCGTGAACTTGATGTTGAACTATTTAACTCCGGTTTACCAAGTTTTTCGACTTGGTTCTAACTCTAAATGGAGAGTTGATGATGTTATGTTCTTCAAAGGAGATCAGTGAATGTGTTTGTGAAGGCTTTGAGTCCGGTTTAACAAGTGTTTCGACTTGATTCTACCATAGACTAGGGAGAAGATACATTAAGTCTTTCAAAAGAGATCGGTGAACGTGATAAAGAACTATTTGGGTTCGGTTTACCAAATGTTTCGACTTGGTTCAAACTAAGAATCTTGAGTCGATCATGTTAACTCATTGTGTCCGGTTAGAAAGTGTTTCGAG
Organism: Oxytropis ochrocephala; assembly: GCA_020916435.1. NCBI lineage: Eukaryota > Viridiplantae > Streptophyta > Magnoliopsida > Fabales > Fabaceae > Oxytropis > Oxytropis ochrocephala. The sequence continues at coordinate 32,135 of JAJHUT010000094.1, forward strand.
TTAGTTCAAACTCGGAAAGGAGAGTTGATCACGTTTAGTCCTTAAAGGGAGATCGGTCAATGTGATAGTTAACTCTTTAATTCTAGTTTACCAAGTGTTTCATCTTCGTTCTATTTTGGAATGTGCAGTTGACCATATTATTTCCTTCTTAGGAGATCGTCGAACGTGATAGTGAATTCTTTGAGTCCAGTTTACCAAGTGTTTTGTCTTTGCTCTAAGTCAAACTAGAGAGTTGAACCCGTGTTAAATCCTTCAAAGAAGATCGTGAACATGAAGCATAACTATTTAACTCCGGTTTACCAAGTTTTTCGACTTGCTTCTAACTCTAAATGGATAGTTGATGATGTTATGTTCTTCAAAAGAGATCAGTGAATATGTTTGTGAGGCTTTGAGTCCGGTTTAACAAGTGTTTCGACTTGGTTCTACCATAGACTAGAGAGATGATACATTAAGTCCTTCAAAAGAGATCGGTGAACGTGATAAAGAACTATTTGAGTTCGGTTTACCAAATGTTTCGACTTGCTTCAAACTCAGAATCGTGAGTCGATCATGTTAACTCCTTAGAAGAAGATCAGTGAACGTTATAGTGGACTCTTTGTGTCCGGTTTAGAAAGTGTTTCGAGTTAGCTCTAACTCGGAAAGGAGAGTTGATCACGTTTAGTCCTTAAAGGGAGATCGGTCAGTGTGATAGTTAACTCTTTAATTCTAGTTTACCAAGTGTTTTGTCTTTGCTCTAAGTCAAACTAGAGAGTTGAACCCGTGTTAAATCCTTCAAAGAAGATCGTGAACTTGATGTTGAACTATTTAACTCCGGTTTACCAAGTTTTTCGACTTGGTTCTAACTCTAAATGGAGAGTTGATGATGTTATGTTCTTCAAAGGAGATCAGTGAATGTGTTTGTGAAGGCTTTGAGTCCGGTTTAACAAGTGTTTCGACTTGAGTCTACCATACACTAGCGAGAAGATACATTAAGTCCTTCAAAAGAGATCTGGTCAACGTGATAAAGAACTATTTGAGTTCGGTTTACCAAATGTTTTGACTTGGTTCAAACTAAGAATCTTGAGTCGATCATGTTAACTCATTGTGTCCGGGTTAGAAAGTGTTTGAGTTATTTCAAACTCGGAAAGGAGAGTTGATCACGTTTAGTCCTTAAAGGGAGATCGGTCAATGTGATAGTTAACTCTTTAATTCTAGTTTACCAAGTGTTTCATCTTCGTTCTATTTTGGAATGTGTAGTTGACCATATTATTTCCTTCTTAGGAGATCGTCGAACGTGATAGTGAATTCTTTGAGTCCAGTTTACCAATTGTTTTGTCTTTCCTCTAAGTCAAACTAGAGAGTTGAACCCGTGTTATATCCTTCAAAGAAGATCGTGAACATGAAGCATAACTATTTAACTCCGGTTTACCAAGTTTTTCGACTTGGTTCTAACTCTAATGGATAGTTGATGATGTTATGTTCTTCAAAAGAGATCAGTGAATATGTTTGTGAGGCTTTGAGTCCGGTTTAACAAGTGTTTCGACTTGGTTCTACCATAGACTAGAGAGATGATACATTAAGTCCTTCAAAAGAGATCGGTGAACGTGATAAAGAACTATTTGAGTTCGGTTTACCAAATGTTTCGACTTGCTTCAAACTCAGAATCGTGAGTCGATCATGTTAACTCCTTCGAAGAAGATCAGTGAACATTATAGTGGAGTCTTTGTGTCCGGTTTAGAAAGTGTTTCGAGTTAGCTCTAACTCGGAAAGGAGAGTTGATCACGTTTAGTCCTTAAAGGGAGATCGGTCAGTGTGATAGTTAACTCTTTAATTCTAGTTTACCAAGTGTTTTGTCTTTGCTCTAAGTCAAACTAGAGAGTTGAACCCGTGTTAAATCCTTCAAAGAAGATCGTGAACTTGATGTTGAACTATTTAACTCCGGTTTACCAAGTTTTTCGACTTGGTTCTAACTCTAAATGGAGAGTTGATGATGTTATGTTCTTCAAAGGAGATCAGTGAATGTGTTTGTGAAGGCTTTGAGTCCGGTTTAACAAGTGTTTCGACTTGAGTCTACCATACACTAGCGAGAAGATACATTAAGTCCTTCAAAAGAGATCGGTCAACGTGATAAAGAACTATTTGAGTTCGGTTTACCAAATGTTTTGACTTGGTTCAAACTAAGAATCTTGAGTCGATCATTTTAACTCATTGTGTCCAGGTTAGAAAGTGTTTGAGTTAGTTCAAACTCGGAAAGGAGAGTTGATCACGTTTAGTCCTTAAAGGGAGATCGGTCAATGTGATAGTTAACTCTTTAATTCTAGTTTACCAAGTGTTTCATCTTCGTTCTATTTTGGAATGTGTAGTTGACCATATTATTTCCTTCTTAGGAGATCGTCGAACGTGATAGTGAATTCTTTGAGTCTAGTTTACCAAATGTTTGTCTTTGCTCTAAGTCAAACTAGAGAGTTGATCCGTGTTACATCCTTCAAAGAAGATCGTGAACTTGATGTTGAACTATTTAACTCCCGCTACCAAGTTTTTCGACTTGGTTCTAACTCTAAATGGAGAGTTGATGATGTTATGTTCTTCAAAGGAGATCAGTGAATAAGGCTTTGAGTCCGGTTTAACAAGTGTTTCGACTTGATTCTACCATAGACTAGGGAGAAGATACATTAAGTCTTTCAAAAGAGATCGGTGAACGTGATAAAGAACTATTTGGGTTCGGTTTGCAAATGTTTCGACTTGGTTCAAACTAAGAATCTTGAGTCGATCATGTTAACTCATTGTGTCCGGTTAGAAAGTGTTTCGAGTTAGTTCAAACTCGGAAAGGAGAGTTGATCACGTTTAGTCCTTAAAGGAGATCGGTCAATGTGATAGTTAACTCTTTAATTCTAGTTTACCAAGTGTTTCATCTTCGTTCTATTTTGGAATGTGCAGTTGACCATATTATTTCCTTCTTAGGAGATCGTCGAACGTGATAGTGAATTCTTTGAGTCCAGCTTTACCAAGTGTTTTGTCTTTGCTCTAAGTCAAACTAGAGAGTTGAACCTGTGTTAAATCCTTCAAAGAAGATCGTGAACATGAAGCATAACTATTTAACTCAGTTTACCAAGTTTTTCGACTTGCTTCTAACTCTAAATGGATAGTTGATGATGTTATGTTCTTCAAAAGAGATCGATGAATATGTTTGTGAGGCTTTGAGTCCAGGTTTAACAAGTGTTTCGACTTGGTTCTACCATAGACTAGAGAGATGATACATTAAGTCCTTCAAAAGAGATCGGTGAACGTGATAAAGAACTATTTTTAGTTCGGTTTACCAAATGTTTCGACTTGCTTCAAACTCGTAATCGTGAGTCGATCATGTTAACTCCTTAGAAGAAGATCGGTGAACGTTATAGTGGACTCTTTGTGTCCGGTTTAGAAAGTGTTTCGAGTTAGCTCTAACTTTCGGAAAGGAGAGTTGATCACGTTTAGTCCTTAAAGGGAGATCGGTCGATTGTGATAGTTAACTCTTTAATTCTAGTTTACCAAGTGTTTTGTCTTTGCTCTAAGTCAAACTAGAGAGTTGAACCCGTGTTAAATCCTTCAAAGAAGATCGTGAACTTGATGTTGAACTATTTAACTCTGGTTTACCAAGTTTTTCGACTTGGTTCTAACTCTAAATGGAGAGTTGATGATGTTATGTTCTTCAAAGGAGATCAGTGAATGTGTTTGTGAAGGCTTTGAGTCCGGTTTAACAAGTGTTTCGACTTGAGTCTACCATACACTAGCGAGAAGATACATTAAGTCCTTCAAAAGAGATCGGTCAACGTGATAAAGAACTATTTGAGTTCGGTTTACCAAATGTTTTGACTTGGTTCAAACTAAGAATCTTGAGTCGATCATGTTAACTCATTGTGTCCGGTTAGAAAGTGTTTCGAGTTATTTCAAACTCGGAAAGGAGAGTTGATCACGTTTAGTCCTTAAAGGGAGATCGGTCAATGTGATAGTTAACTCTTTAATTCTAGTTTACCAAGTGTTTCATCTTCGTTCTATTTTGGAATGTGTAGTTGACCATATTATTTCCTTCTTAGGAGATCGTCGAACGTGATAGTGAATTCTTTGAGTCCAGTTTACCAATTGTTTTGTCTTTCCTCTAAGTCAAACTAGAGAGTTGAACCCGTGTTATATCCTTCAAAGAAGATCGTGAACATGAAGCATAACTATTTAACTCCGGTTTACCAAGTTTTTCGACTTGGTTCTAACTCTAATGGATAGTTGATGATGTTATGTTCTTCAAAAGAGATCAGTGAATATGTTTGTGAGGCTTTGAGTCCGGTTTAACAAGTGTTTCGACTTGGTTCTACCATAGACTAGAGAGATGATACATTAAGTCCTTCAAAAGAGATCGGTGAACGTGATAAAGAACTATTTGAGTTCGGTTTACCAAATGTTTCGACTTGCTTCAAACTCAGAATCGTGAGTCGATCATGTTAACTCCTTCGAAGAAGATCAGTGAACATTATAGTGGAGTCTTTGTGTCCGGTTTAGAAAGTGTTTTGAGTTAGCTCTAACTCGGAAAGGAGAGTTGATCACGTTTAGTCCTTAAAGGGAGATCGGTCAGTGTGATAGTTAACTCTTTAATTCTAGTTTACCAAGTGTTTTGTCTTTGCTCTAAGTCAAACTAGAGAGTTGAACCCGTGTTAAATCCTTCAAAGAAGATCGTGAACTTGATGTTGAACTATTTAACTCCGGTTTACCAAGTTTTTCGACTTGGTTCTAACTCTAAATGGAGAGTTGATGATGTTATGTTCTTCAAAGGAGATCAGTGAATGTGTTTGTGAAGGCTTTGAGTCCGGTTTAACAAGTGTTTCGACTTGAGTCTACCATACACTAGCGAGAAGATACATTAAGTCCTTCAAAAGAGATCGGTCAACGTGATAAAGAACTATTTGAGTTCGGTTTACCAAATGTTTTGACTTGGTTCAAACTAAGAATCTTGAGTCGATCATTTTAACTCATTGTGTCCGGTTAGAAAGTGTTTCGAGTTAGTTCAAACTCGGAAAGGAGAGTTGATCACGTTTAGTCCTTAAAGGGAGATCGGTCAATGTGATAGTTAACTCTTTAATTCTAGTTTACCAAGTGTTTCATCTTCGTTCTATTTTGGAATGTGTAGTTGACCATATTATTTCCTTCTTAGGAGATCGTCGAACGTGATAGTGAATTCTTTGAGTCTAGTTTACCAAATGTTTGTCTTTGCTCTAAGTCAAACTAGAGAGTTGATCCCGTGTTACATCCTTCAAAGAAGATCGTGAACTTGATGTTGAACTATTTAACTCCGGTTTACCAAGTTTTTCGACTTGGTTCTAACTCTAAATGGAGAGTTGATGATGTTATGTTCTTCAAAGGAGATCAGTGAATGTGTTTGTGAAGGCTTTGAGTCCGGTTTAACAAGTGTTTCGACTTGAGTCTACCATACACTAGCGAGAAGATACATTAAGTCCTTCAAAAGAGATCGGGCCAACGTGATAAAGAACTATTTGAGTTCTGGTTAACCAAATGTTTCGACTTGGTTCAAACTAAGAATCTTGAGTCGATCATGTTAACTCATTTGTCCAGGTTAGAAAGTGTTTGAGTTAGTTCAAACTCGGAAAGGAGAGTTGATCACGTTTAGTCCTTAAAGGGAGATCGGTCAATGTGATAGTTAACTCTTTAATTCTAGTTTACCAAGTGTTTCATCTTCGTTATATTTTGGAATGTGTACTTGACCATATTATTTCCTTCTTAGGAGATCGTCGAACGTGATAGTGAATTCTTTGAGTCCAGTTTACCAAGTGTTTTGTCTTTCCTCTAAGTCAAACTAGAGAGTTGAACCCGTGTTAAATCCTTCAAAGAAGATCGTGAACATGAAGCATAACTATTTAACTCCGGTTTACCAAGTTTTTCGACTTGGTTCTAACTCTAAATGGATAGTTGATGATGTTATGTTCTTCAAAAGAGATCAGTGAATATGTTTGTGAGGCTTTGAGTCCGGTTTAACAAGTGTTTCGACTTTGTTCTACAATAGACTAGAGAGAAGATACATTAAGTCCTTCAAAAGAGATCGGTGAACGTGATAAAGAACTATTTGAGTTCGGTTTACCAAATGTTTCGACTTGCTTCAAACTCAGAATCGTGAGTCGATCATGTTAACTCCTTAGAAGAAGATCAGTGAACATTATAGTGGAGTCTTTGTGTCCGGTTTAGAAAGTGTTTGAGTTAGCTCTAACTCGGAAAGGAGAGTTGATCACGTTTAGTCCTTAAAGGGAGATCGGTCAGTGTGATAGTTAACTCTTTAATTCTAGTTTACCAAGTGTTTCATCTTTGTTCTAACTCGGAATGTGGAGTTGACCATGTTATTTCCTTCTTAAAAGATCGTCGAACGTGATAGTGAATTCTTTGAGTCTAGTTTACCAAATGTTTGTCTTTGCTCTAAGTCAAACTAGAGAGTTGATCCCGTGTTACATCCTTCAAAGAAGATCGTGAACTTGATGTTGAACTATTTAACTCCGGTTTACCAAGTTTTTCGACTTGGTTCTAACTCTAAATGGAGAGTTGATGATGTTATGTTCTTCAAAGGAGATCAGTGAATGTGTTTGTGAAGGCTTTGAGTCCGGTTTAACAAGTGTTTCGACTTGAGTCTACCATACACTAGCGAGAAGATACATTAAGTCCTTCAAAAGAGATCGGTCAACGTGATAAAGAACTATTTGAGTTCGGTTTACCAAATGTTTCGACTTGGTTCAAACTAAGAATCTTGAGTCGATCATGTTAACTCATTGTGTCCGGTTAGAAAGTGTTTCGAGTTAGTTCAAACTCGGAAAGGAGAGTTGATCACGTTTAGTCCTTAAAGGGAGATCGGTCAATGTGATAGTTAACTCTTTAATTCTAGTTTACCAAGTGTTTCATCTTCGTTCTATTTTGGAATGTGTACTTGACCATATTATTTCCTTCTTAGGAGATCGTCGAACGTGATAGTGAATTCTTTGAGTCCAGTTTACCAAGTGTTTTGTCTTTCCTCTAAGTCAAACTAGAGAGTTGAACCCGTGTTAAATCCTTCAAAGAAGATCGTGAACATGAAGCATAACTATTTAACTCCGGTTTACCAAGTTTTTCGACTTGGTTCTAACTCTAAATGGATAGTTGATGATGTTATGTTCTTCAAAAGAGATCAGTGAATATGTTTGTGAGGCTTTGAGTCCGGTTTAACAAGTGTTTCGACTTTGTTCTACAATAGACTAGAGAGAAGATACATTAAGTCCTTCAAAAGAGATCGGTGAACGTGATAAAGAACTATTTGAGTTCGGTTTACCAAATGTTTCGACTTGCTTCAAACTCAGAATCGTGAGTCGATCATGTTAACTCCTTAGAAGAAGATCAGTGAACATTATAGTGGAGTCTTTGTGTCCGGTTTAGAAAGTGTTTCGAGTTAGCTCTAACTCGGAAAGGAGAGTTGATCACGTTTAGTCCTTAAAGGGAGATCGGTCAGTGTGATAGTTAACTCTTTAATTCTAGTTTACCAAGTGTTTCATCTTTGTTCTAACTCGGAATGTGGAGTTGACCATGTTATTTCCTTCTTAAAAGATCGTCGAACGTGATAGTGAATTCTTTGAGTCTAGTTTACCAAATGTTTGTCTTTGCTCTAAGTCAAACTAGAGAGTTGATCCCGTGTTACATCCTTCAAAGAAGATCGTGAACTTGATGTTGAACTATTTAACTCCGGTTTACCAAGTTTTTCGACTTGGTTCTAACTCTAAATGGAGAGTTGATGATGTTATGTTCTTCAAAGGAGATCAGTGAATGTGTTTGTGAAGACTTTGAGTCCTAATTTAACAAGTGTTTCGACTTGAGTCTACCATACACTAGCGAGAAGATACATTAAGTCCTTCAAAAGAGATCGGTCAACGTGATAAAGAACTATTTGAGTTCGGTTTACCAAATGTTTCGACTTGGTTCAAACTAAGAATCTTGAGTCGATCATGTTAACTCATTGTGTCCGGTTAGAAAGTGTTTCGAGTTAGTTCAAACTCGGAAAGGAGAGTTTATCACGTTTAGTCCTTAAAGGGAGATCGGTCAATGTGATAGTTAACTCTTTAATTCTAGTTTACCAAGTGTTTCATCTTCGTTCTATTTTGGAATGTGTAGTTGACCATATTATTTCCTTCTTAGGAGATCGTCGAACGTGATAGTGAATTCTTTGAGTCCAGTTTACCAAGTGTTTTGTCTTTCCTCTAAGTCAAACTAGAGAGTTGAACCCGTGTTAAATCCTTCAAAGAAGATCGTGAACATGAAGCATAACTATTTAACTCCGGTTTACCAAGTTTTTTCGACTTGGTTCTAACTCTAAATGGATAGTTGATGATGTTATGTTCTTCAAAAGAGATCAATGAATATGTTTGTGAGGCTTTGAGTCCGGTTTAACAAGTGTTTCGACTTGGTTCTACCATAGACTAGAGAGATGATACATTAAGTCCTTCAAAAGAGATCGGTGAACGTGATAAAGAACTATTTGAGTTCGGTTTACCAAATGTTTCGACTTGCTTCAAACTCAGAATCGTGAGTCGATCATGTTAACTCCTTAGAAGAAGATCGGTGAACGTTATAGTGGACTCTTTGTGTCCAGGTTTAGAAAGTGTTTGAGTTAGCTCTAACTCGGAAAGGAGAGTTGATCTGTTTAGTCCTTAAAGGGAGATCGGTCGGTGTGACGATTAACTCTTTAATTCTAGTTTACCAAGTGTTTTGTCTTTGCTCTAAGTCAAACTAGAGAGTTGAACCCGTGTTAAATCCTTCCAAAGAAGATCGTGAACTTGATGTTGAACTATTTAACTCCGGTTTACCAAGTTTTTCGACTTGGTTCTAACTCTAAATGGAGAGTTGATGATGTTATGTTCTTCAAAGGAGATCAGTGAATGTGTTTGTGAAGGCTTTGAGTCCGGTTTAACAAGTGTTTCGACTTGAGTCTACCATACACTAGCGAGATGATACATTAAGTCCTTCAAAAGAGATCGGTCAACGTGATAAAGAACTATTTGAGTTCGGTTTACCAAATGTTTCGACTTGGTTCAAACTAAGAATCTTGAGTCGATCATGTTAACTCATTGTGTCCGGTTAGAAAGTGTTTCGAGATAGTTCAAACTCGGAAAGGAGAATTGATCACGTTTAGTCCTTAAAGGGAGATCGGTCAATGTGATAGTTAACTCTTTAATTCTAGTTTACCAAGTGTTTCATCTTCGTTCTATTTTGGAATGTGTACTTGACCATATTATTTCCTTCTTAGGAGATCGTCGAACGTGATAGTGAATTCTTTGAGTCCAGTTTACCAAGTGTTTTGTCTTTCCTCTAAGTCAAACTAGAGAGTTGAACCCGTGTTAAATCCTTCAAAGAAGATCGTGAACATGAAGCATAACTATTTAACTCCGGTTTACCAAGTTTTTCGACTTGGTTCTAACTCTAAATGGATAGTTGATGATGTTATGTTCTTCAAAAGAGATCAGTGAATATGTTTGTGAGGCTTTGAGTCCGGTTTAACAAGTGTTTCGACTTGGTTCTACCATAGACTAGAGAGATGATACATTAAGTCCTTCAAAAGAGATCGGTGAACGTGATAAAGAACTATTTGAGTTCGGTTTACCAAATGTTTCGACTTGCTTCAAACTCAGAATCGTGAGTCGATCATGTTAACTCCTTAGAAGAAGATCGATGAACATTATAGTGGAGTCTTTGTGTCCTAGGTTTAGAAAGTGTTTGAGTTAGCTCTAACTCGGAAAGGAGAGTTGATCACGTTTAGTCCTTAAAGGGAGATCGGTCAGTGTGATAGTTAACTCTTTAATTCAAGTTTACCAAGTGTTTCATCTTTGTTCTAACTCGGAATGTGGAGTTGATCATGTTATTTCCTTCTTAAAAGATCGTCGAACGTGATAGTGAATTCTTTGAGTCTAGTTTACCAAATGTTTGTCTTTGCTCTAAGTCAAACTAGAGAGTTGATCCCGTGTTACATCCTTCAAAGAAGATCGTGAACTTGATGTTGAACTATTTAACTCTGGTTTACCAAGTTTTTCGACTTGGTTCTAACTCTAAATGGAGAGTTGATGATGTTATGTTCTTCAAAGGAGATCAGTGAATGTGTTTGTGAAGGCTTTGAGTCCGGTTTAACAAGTGTTTCGACTTGAGTCTACCATACACTAGCGAGAAGATACACTAAGTCCTTCAAAAGAGATCGGTCAACGTGATAAAGAACTATTTGAGTTCGGTTTACCAAATGTTTCGACTTGGTTCAAACTAAGAATCTTGAGTCGATCATGTTAACTCATTGTGTCCGGTTAGAAAGTGTTTCGAGTTGGTTCAAACTCGGAAAGGAGAGTTGATCACGTTTAGTCCTTAAAGGGAGATCGGTCAGTGTGATAGTTAACTCTTTAATTCTAGTTTACCAAGTGTTTCATCTTCGTTCTATTTTGGAATGTGCAGTTGACCATATTATTTCCTTCTTAGGAGATCGTCGAACGTGATAGTGAATTCTTTGAGTCCAGTTTACCAAGTGTTTTGTCTTTCCTCTAAGTCAAACTAAAGATTGAACCCGTGTTAAATCCTTCAAAGAAGATCGTGAACATGAAGCATAACTATTTAACTCCGGTTTACCAAGTTTTTCGACTTGGTTCTAACTCTAAATGGATAGTTGATGATGTTATGTTCTTCAAAAGAGATCAGTGAATATGTTTGTGAGGCTTTGAGTCCGGTTTAACAAGTGTTTCGACTTGGTTCTACCATAGACTAGAGAGATGATACATTAATAAGTCCTTCAAAAGAGATCGGTGAACGTGATAAAGAACTATTTAAGTTCGGTTTACCAAATGTTTCGACTTGCTTCAAACTCAGAATCGTGAGTCGATCATGGTAACTCCTTAGAAGAAGATCAGTGAACGTTATAGTGGACTCTTTGTGTCCGGTTTAGAAAGTGTTTCGAGTTAGCTCTAACTCGGAAAGGAGAGTTGATCACGTTTAGTCCTTAAAGGGAGATCGGTCGGTGTGATAGTTAACTCTTTAATTCTAGTTTACCAACTGTTTTGTCTTTGCTCTAAGTCAAACTAGAGAGTTGAACCCGTGTTAAATCCTTCAAAGAAGATCGTGAACTTGATGTTGAACTATTTAACTCCGGTTTACCAAGTTTTTCGACTTGGTTCTAACTCTAAATGGAGAGTTGATGATGTTATGTTCTTCAAAGGAGATCAGTGAATGTGTTTGTGAAGGCTTTGAGTCCGGTTTAACAAGTGTTTCGACTTGAGTCTACCATACACTAGCGAGAAGATACACTAAGTCCTTCAAAAGAGATCGGTCAACGTGATAAAGAACTATTTGAGTTCGGTTTACCAAATGTTTCGACTTGGTTCAAACTAAGAATCTTGAGTCGATCATGTTAACTCTTTGTGTCCGGTTAGAAAGTGTTTCGAGTTAGTTCAAACTCGGAAAGGAGAGTTGATCACGTTTAGTCCTTAAAGGGAGATCGGTCAATGTGATAGTTAACTCTTTAATTCTAGTTTACCAAGTGTTTCATCTTCGTTCTATTTTGGAATGTGCAGTTGACCATATTATTTCCTTCTTAGGAGATCGTCGAACATGATAGTGAATTCTTTGAGTCCAGTTTACCAAGTGTTTTGTCTTTGCTCTAAGTCAAACTAGAGAGTTGAACCCGTGTTAAATCCTTCAAAGAAGATCGTGAACATGAAGCATAACTATTTAACTCCGGTTTACCAAGTTTTTCGACTTGGTTCTAACTCTAAATGGATAGTTGATGATGTTATGTTCTTCAAAAGAGATCAGTGAATATGTTTGTGAAGTCTTTGAGTCCGGTTTAACAAGTGTTTCGACTTGATTCTACCATAGACTAGAGAGAAGATACATTAAGTCCTTCAAAAGAGATCGGTGAACGTGATAAAGAACTATTTGGGTTCGGTTTACCAAATGTTTCGACTTGGTTCAAACTAAGAATCTTGAGTCGATCATGTTAACTCTTTGTGTCCGGTTAGAAAGTGTTTCGAGTTAGTTCAAACTCGGAAAGGAGAGTTGATCACGTTTAGTCCTTAAAAGGAGATCGGTCAATGTGATAGTTAACTCTTTAATTCTAGTTTACCAAGTGTTTCATCTTCGTTCTATTTTGGAATGTGCAGTTGACCATATTATTTCCTCCTTAGGAGATCGTCGAACGTGATAGTGAATTCTTTGAGTCCAGTTTAACAAGTGTTTTGTCTTTGCTCTAAGTCAAACTAGAGAGTTGAACCCGTGTTAAATCCTTCAAAGAAGATCGTGAACATGAAGCATAACTATTTAACTCCGGTTTACCAAGTTTTTCGACTTGGTTCTAACTCTAAATGGATAGTTGATGATGTTATTGATCGTACCTTGACCAATGAAGTGTTGAAATTGTTGTCTGTTGACTGGGTCGGTCGTTGAGTAGGGGAAAGGACCGGTCTAGGCTTCACGCTGAGCGCCTCGGGTGTTACCTGCAAAGACACTCCGACGATCAAGTAAGGGGTCGCTCGGGCAGATAACACAAGGTAAGAGAACGTACCTGATGCCATGTGCGAATGGCATATATATACTGTAGAGTCCCGACCGTTAGCGAAGATTTCAGCCGGTTGCGAGGTTTGCGCTCCAAGCAGCGTGCTTGGGCCGGTTGCGCTTGCGTGGGCCGACGGCCCATATGCTCTTTGCACCTACTTGGTTTTCTTGTCACGCCCGAGCAGCTTGCCCCAAGCCTAGGTCGCTTAAGAGCGGGCTGAGGCTTGAATCGCTTCCCCCAAGGGTGGTGCTTTTCGAAATTCTGGATGATGAAACGGTTCGACCGCTCGTCAACCGCCGGCCGTGCTGACGCGATGGTTGGCTTTCGCTGATATTTATGACATGACGTTTGGGGTTCCCGAGGTTGTTTAATGACAGCTTTTAAGGAGAAGATGAAACGTTGCGACGTTTCGTCTCTCCGGCCCCTCTCGCGCCTTGGGCTCGTGCTATAAATACCCTTCGGCGCAGGACTATTCCTTACACTTTCACGAATTGCTCTGCTGCCGACCGACTTGTCTGCCGCCGACCTGCATCTGCAACTATCGTTCCCTTGTCTTTGCGTTCGCGACCGATCCAACTTTTTAAGGTACAGGCCGATACTTTTCTCAGATCTTTTAATTTCTGCAGTATTTTCTTTCGAATGCTCAACTCTACGCCGTGGTAGGGGGTGCCAGGTCTGGGGACAACCAAGTCGCCTCTCTCACGAGCATCGCCGACTCGACCGACCCGATCCCCTTATCACAGGTGTTACATGCCACGGTTGAAACAGACTGCTCGCATCCCCGGAAAGTCTTCACATTCTCTTGCTGAACACATGACGAGACCGTCCGAGGCTACTTCCCACAAGGAGAAATCTAAGTCGTCTTCGAGCGACAGAAGCTCTGATTCTTCTAGTAGCTTGAGCTCGAGCGCGAGCTCTTCTAGCTCTTCCAGCAAGGGGTCAGTTAGCTTGGGGAGCTCTGATTCCAAGTCTGCCCATTCTGTCGTTCGGTCGAATAGCGCTCCGCCACCAGAAAGTGCCATTCCTGGCGCCGCGGGTGGAGATGAAGAGGTGGCCATAGAGGATGATGAGGTGCAGAGTGCCGTTCCGGTCGAGGATGAAGAGATGGTCGAGGTCGAGGGAGACCGAGCCGAAGAAGCTACTGAGGAGGTTGTGGTTCAGCCTGTGGCGAGTTCCTCTGGCCAGGGGGCGAACAATGAAGGAGGGTCGAACGAAGGAGTAGAAGATGTTCTGCCTGATATAGCCCGGGACCGATCTGACATGTCTTGGGTGTCAGAAACTCTTCGTTCTAATAGGAGTATTATCACGGTCGGTCATTGGGCCTCTGCCGAGCCGCAGCCTTCACTTCGTGAAATTACCGGGATGGAGGGTAAGAGGCATGAAAGACGGAGAAGACATCGCAACCTATTCTGACAATCTGAAGTTCACGATGGATCGAATCGTGTTCGAGCGGATGAACATCACCCCACCCTTCACCGAGGTGCTTCTGCTATATCGAATCGACGTTCTCCGCTATATCGGGGTCGCCCCTTCTCAACTCCATCCAAACGCGTGGGCGTTTTTGAAAACATTCGGAAGTGCTTCGACTATGCTCGCCGGCCGATGTCGGTCGATTATTTTTCACTATTTTCGAGTGAGTTGGAGAGAAGGCCAATAAGGAAAAGAGGAGCAGTCTCCTTCAAGACTCGAAGACCAAAGACCGGTACTTTAAAGCGTATCAAGAGTCGTTGGGCGCGGCACGAAAAGCCAATATTTCAGGGTCGTCCCAACTAAGGGAGGCCGGCATGGCTATTTTGAGATCGGCCGACGGGATGCTCGGTCCCCCTTTCTTCCCAATCATGTGGAATGAAGCTCACTTTTTCAGCGGCCCGCGACTATATTTATTCCGTTAAGGATTTGGGTGCGGCCGACTTGGAGTCTCTGGAGATGATCAAGACTGGCGCGCATGATGCCCCCAGATCCTGGCGGCGACCGCCTTGCCGTCCCTTTGTCTCGCTCGTGGGTCGAGCTCTTCAAGCCGAGATTGGTTCGCCTTTGGACTTTATCTTTGAATTTCGAATATCGCTCGCTTTATCTAACTCTTGAATTATTCCGTTTTGCAGGGAGAATGGCTGGTAAGAACTGGGCCGAGCTCGAGAAAGTTCTGAATCCTCCTAAGAACAGCGCCTCCCGGCCGCCGTCACGGAACGTGGTCGATCTCGAGGGGTCGTCGAAGGTGCCTCAAACTCCCAAGAGTCAAGGGAAGAGGCCTGTTTCCAAGGTCCCATGTAACGAAGATCGGTCTCCCAAGCGGGCCAAGTTCGATAAGCGGGACTTGGATCTTGTTAAGGATGACATTCCTATTCTCTCGCTCGAAGGTTTAGGGCTGGCCGACTTCGAGCGGTTCAAGAAAAAGCCCATGCAGGTCTGTGCTTCCCTTTGCATGGGGATGGACAAAATCATGCAAGAGCTAGCGGATGACGCTGAAGGTATTTTATTCTTTTAACCCGTCGTGCTTTTGCCTACATTCGACCGACTGACCGACTTTGACTATTTTTGATTGCAGCAGCTCGGGCTGAGAAGGACAAGGCCTTGGCGGAGGCGCAACAAAAGCTGGAGAAATTAGCCAAGTCCAAGAAGGACGCTCTGCAACGGGCCGATGGCGGCCACCGCGAAGGCGTCGAAGAGGAACAAGGAACTCCAAGCTCAAGTAACAAATTTGAAGACCGACCTTGGAGTTTTGGAGAAAGAGAAGGCCGAGTGGGAGACCGAACGGGCTGAACTGGAGGGACAAGTTCGGAAGGTAGCCGAGATGGCTAAGGGTGCAGCGATCGAGCAATTCTTCAATGCTCTTGGTCAGGTGCGGGTGCTTAACTCGGATTTGCACATCAACTTCGATGAAAACCTGATAAAGCCCGACCACTATGTCGAGAACTGCAAGATCATGCTGCCCGAGGAACGTGATGACCAGGGTAACGTTGTTCGCCCTAGCTCGATCCTCTTCTGAAGCCCGCCTGCGAGCGGAGTAACTTTTGTAACACTTTGACTTGCCTTCGGGCACAACAATTTCTAAGCTGCCTACGAGCAGTGAGATATTTGGGCGCTCGGTTTCGACCGGGCGTCACCGTTTTGTAATGACATTTTAACTTGTCTTTCATTTTATTTACTTGAATTCGTGTCGTTAAGTTTACCCATCTTGTATGTTTATGTTTCTAAGTTTTCGAACTTTTAGGCCGCTCGTCGACCGTTATGTGCCTTTTCGAACGCACTCGTTATAGACCGTTCGACGGTGCACGTTTGGGCCATTTCGTGGCACTCGATTGGGCCATTTTGATGGCACCTGTTGGGGCCATTTCGATGGCCGCTCGCGATAGATAGTTTCGACGGCCTATTGTGCTGGGTTGTTACTTAACCCTTGGGCCATTTTCGATGGCACTCGCTGTAGATCGTTTCGACGGTCTACAATTCGTGGGTCATTTGACCCTTGGGCCATTTTTGATGGCTCTCGATTTAGATCGTTTCTACGATCCGTGTTTGACGATTCTTCGATCGCTCTACTGCCGTGAGCATTTTTGAGCGACCGGGCATACATTCTTGCGAGAAAGTAAAGTGCAAAGCATATTTTAAAGGTGAGGCCTCAGTAAAAAACTCAATGGGAAAAAGAGTGCCCGCCTGTCTTTCATTAATAGATCGGTCGTTCATTACATTCAGACATAATATTTTCTAAGTTTTCTGCGTTCCATGTTCGGGGATAGTCGCCTCTTCCATGGTTTCCGGCTCATATGCCCCCTTTAGGTCTTCTTAACGACCGGTATGGACCTTCCCAATTTGTGCGAGCTTTCCGCATCGGGCGTTCTTGTTTCCAACGTCCAAGACGCCTTAGACGCGAGCCGTCCAATTGAGAAATCTCTCTTCGAACTCGGCGTTGTATCTAGTGCGACCTTACGCTTGATCAATTGTTCTCGAAGTGATGCTTGAGTGCGTGACTCTTCAATCAGTCCAATTCTTCTCGACGCCCGATCGTTTATCGGCTATGGTAGGGGTTTGAAGTCCTCCAATTTAGCTCCCCATTTCTATGGGTATAACAAACATCGATTCCATACACAAGTCCGAAGCGGCGACTCCCGGACGATGAATGAGGGTAAATCTGTATGCCCAAAGAACGGACTGCGAGCTCCTCGACCCGATTCCCTTTTGCTTCGCCCGATCTTCGTTTCAAACCACGCAGATAACTCGTTGGCGCGCGGCTTGGCCGTTTATGCGGATGCTCGGCCGAGGTAAAAGCACTTATTTAACCCTAAGTCGGCCAACATTTCTCTAAATCTCTTATCCGTGAACTTCGCATACCGTTGTCGATTTATCAATTGCTGCGGGACGCCAAAACGGGCTAGCACACACCAACCGAAGAACTTGCTTACTTTTGCCGATGTGATCGTTGCAAGAGGCTCGGCCTCGATCCACTTCGTGAAGTAGTCATCGCCACGATCAAGAATTTGAACCGCCCGGAGCGGTGGAAAGCGGGCCTAGCAGGTCCATGCCCCACCAGGCGAACGGCCAAGGTGAGACAAGACTTTGCAACTCTGACGAAGGAGCAACATGGACGTCAGCATGTACTTGACATTTTTTGCATTTCTGAACAAGCTTCTTAGCATCTTCATCCATGGTCGGCCAGTAATAACCGGCCCTGAGGGCTTTCTTTGAAATGGAACGAGCGCCCTGATGGCTTCCGCAAACATCCTCATGGATATCTCTCAACACATGGTCGGCTTCGACCGACGAAAGGCATCTTAGCAACGGAGACGAGAATCCTCTTCTGTATAATTTCCCTTCTATTACCGAGTACTTGGTCGCCCTGAGCCTGACCAATCTCGCCTGCTTTTGGTCGCTCGGCTCTTCTCCTTCAACGATGTACCGCAGAATGGGGGCGATCCAATCCGAATGCGTGTTGACGCAAAAGAACGCCAACGATCGGCTTGGCTTGGTTGACACACTTGGCCGATTTAGAGTCTCCTGAATCAAACTTTTGTGATTTCCAGGAGTCTTGGTGCTTGCAAGTTTTGACAGAATGTCCGCTCGAACATTTTCGGTCTGAGGCACATGCACCACCTCCGCTCGATTGAACTGCTTGAGAAGCTCCCTCACTCTGGCCAGATAACTTTTGAGGACATCGTCCTTGGCATCATACAATTCCTTGATTTGAGAAACCACTAACAGGGAATCCGAATGTAACTCCACACGATCAACGTCGAAATCACGAGCGAGTTGCAGGCCGGCTATGCATGCCTCATACTCAGCTTGGTTGTTTGACGTGTGGAAAGCAAAAGTTAACGAGACCTCGATGGCAAGGCCTTCTGAATTTTCTAAAATTAGACCGGCTCCGCTGCCTTTGCTATTGGACGACCCATCTACGTGTAGGTCCGTGTCGTTGCGAGTTGATCTTACGGGACCGAGTCATTTCGGCTATAAAGTCGGCCAAGACTTGTGCTTTGGCGGCCGATCCGATTCAAAGTTAATCCCAAACTCACCGAGTTCTATCGCCCATTTAATCATTCTTCCCGCCGTGTCCGCCGATGAAGGACTTGCTCGATTGGCCGTCGGTCCGACCACGACCGGTGGGCTACAAAGTAGGTCTCAACCTTCGAGCGGCCACTAGAAGGGCAAGGGCAAATTTCTCTATTTTTACGATACCTCACTCGGGCCCTGCGATGCTTACCGATGAAGTAGATCGGATCGCATTTTAAGTCGTTTTCTCTGACTAACACGGCACTCAAAACTTCTTCTGTAATTGCTAAGTATAAATACAGCGTTTCGCCTGGCAACGGCTTGGTCATGATTGGCGGGTTAGTCAAAGCCTCTTTTAGCTCTTCCAACGCTCGCTGGCATTGGTCGGTCCACTCAAAATCTGATCTTTCTTGTAAGTCTGAACAATGGAAGCGACTTGCAGGCCGCTTTTGGTATGAATCTGGATAAGGCAGCTACCATGCCATTCAGCTGTTGTATTACCTTTTTGGTCGTGGGCGGTCTCATTTCGGCGACCGCTCTGCACTTCTCAGGATTGGCTTCTATTCCTCTTTCTGTTAGGTGAAAGCCCAAAAACTTACCGGCCCTCACCCCAAAAGTACACTTTTCTGGATTCAGTCTAAGTGAATTCTTCCTAGCCTCTTCAAAAACTTCTCTTAGGTCGCTCACATGATCTGGGTCGGTCGGGCTCTTAATGATCATGTCGTCGGATATACTGCCGGATATCCGACCGACCGCCTTTTGAAGATCTTGTTCATCATGCTTATTTGGTAGGTCGCTCCAGCGTTTTTAGCCGAACGGCATCACCTTGTATTGAAAGTTGCCACGATCTGTCATGAAGGTTGTCTTGTGTCGATCAGGGGGGTACATCGTGATCTGATTGTAACCCGAATAAGCGTCCAGAAAAGACAATAACTTGTAGCCTGAGGCACCGTCGACCAATTTGTCGATGTTGGGCACAGGAAAGGCATCCTTCGGGCATGCCTTGTTCAGGTCGGTGTAATCTACACACATTCTCCACTTGCCATTTTTCTTCTTTACTAGCACGACATTAGATAGCCAGGTCGTGTACTTGATCTCTTCAATGAAGTTAGCCTTCACGAGGTCCTCAACGGCCTTTGCAGCGGCTCGAGATTTTTCCTCACTCTGAGTTCGTCTTCTTTGCGCGACCGGCCTAGCCCCTTCATCAACCGAGAGTTGGTGGCAAGCGATTTCAATGGGAATACCGGACATATCTGATGCCTGCCAAGCGAACAGGTCAGCATAATCTTTCAAACATTGCATAAGGTCTTGCTTTACTTGCTCAGGTAGGTCGCTATCGAGCTTTACTGTTTTAGCTGGGTCGTCGCCCAACTGCACATCTATCAACTCCCCATGAGGTTCTGGCCTTTTCAACCTGTTTTTAAGCTCTCGGGCTAAATCATCGTCGTTATCCTCTGGGTCGCTATCTGGATCGTAACGAGCGTCCAGATCAGCGAGATTCACTTGGTGGCCTTCACTGGTGCTCTGAGTATTTGGGCCACGATCCACCTCGTCACAAATTTCCTGATATAGGAAGTGGCTTCTTCTTGCCGCCTCTAGGTCGGCCGCCAGGGTAACTACCTGGTCGTCTCTACTATAAAATTTCATTTTCAGGTGCACCGTCGATGCCACGGCCTCTAGCTTGCCCAAGGTCGGCCTACCAATGATACAATCGATAGCATGATTTGATGGGAGTACAAGGAACGTCGTCCGACCGTCCCCTGTGCAAAGTGCTCTCTCGAAAGTGTCGTCACCAAATGTGACCATGAGTTCGATCGTTCCCAATGGGTAGGTGATCGCTCCATTGAAGCCCGTTAGGGAGTAGGCTCGGCACGGGAATTATCTCGCTCCGATCAACCTTTATCTTGTCAATCAAATCTTCAAACATGATATCGGCCGAGCTACCCTGGTCGACTAGAATTCTTTGAACTTCTGTGTTGGCCATAACTGCTCTGACCACCAATGGAACATAATCGTTTTGGCTCGCCGTCGAGCGAGTCTTCATCCCCAAAAGAAATGGGCGGTCTATTCGAGACCTGGTCGTTCTATTTGAAGTTGAGGCAACCATTAGGAGCTCGTCCCACTTTCTTTTCATAGCTTTGTTGGACTCCTTACGATCCAACGGATTTCCCCCATGAATTACCATCGCAACATTACGGCCTTTAGATTGCCGAGTGTCACGATCTTCAGATCGGTCTTTGTCTTGGGCGCTCGCTATGGCTAGAGCGCCCTTTCCTCTATCATGATCGGGCTCCTTTGACTTTTCTTGGGGTCGTTCGCTTTCATCCGACCTCATGTACTTGCCCAACTTGCCTTTCTGAATAAGTTCCTCAATGTCGTCTTTGAGGGCCATACAGTCGTTGGTATCGTGCCCCTTGCTCTTGTGGTAACGGCAGTATCTTTTAGTCGGCCGTGCCCCCTTCTTGAGCACGAGCGGGTCGGGCCGCTTTACACCCACAAACTCATTGTTTTGGCACTCACTATAGATTTGTGCAATAGAGGTGTTGAGACGAGTACGATGATCAAACTTCTTGTCTCTGAAATCAGGCCGGTTGTCTCGGCGACCTTCACGACCCTTAGCCGGTCTATCTTGCTCTTCTTTTGGTCGCGCACGGGCGGCCTTCCTTGCAGCTAAAGTTTCTTCATACGCCATATGAACGTTTGCCCTTGTTAGGAAGAAGCTGAGGTCTTGGTAATGGTTCAATGTGAACTCTTCTACGAACCTGTGGTCCGGTCGAATACCACGCTTTAGATATTTCAACTTGTCTTTGTCTGACAAGTCACGAACAGACTCGGCCTCGGTATTGAACCGGTCGA
Source organism: Oxytropis ochrocephala (assembly GCA_020916435.1). Lineage (NCBI taxonomy): Eukaryota > Viridiplantae > Streptophyta > Magnoliopsida > Fabales > Fabaceae > Oxytropis > Oxytropis ochrocephala. The sequence continues at coordinate 53,022 of JAJHUT010000094.1, forward strand.
TGTACTGTCTCAGCGTCTCATTATCTCCTTGAACAATCGTGTCCAAGTGTTCTTCATATCGATATTGGCGGTTGGCGGTGTAGTGAGACAAGAAGGTTCGATCAAGTCCCGCCATGAGAAGATGGTATTGGGCCGAAGGGACTCCCACCATTCCAATGCTCGGCCATCCAACGATCGAGGAACGGTAGGCACTTCATGGTCGAACCCAACTCTCTGTAACTACAATAATTGTTAAAGTACCGGAGGTGTTTATCTGGATCGCCACGACCGTCAAACTTGTTCAGATTAGGCGGCTTCCTCGAGTCTCGGTATCTGTGCGCTGATTTCTCTAGTAAATGGGCCGTGGACCGCTCGAATGTCGTTCGACCCAAAGTGGCTGCATAGCGAGGCATGCCTCATTGCACGACATACCATAGATTCCTCCGGATGGGCCAAGTGGCAGAAGCTGAGGAGGCCTTCTAGGTCGCTCGCTTTGACCTCTTCTTGGCCGTTGCGAGATGTCCCTGTTTCTTCCGTCCCTATAGTCTTCCAATTCTTCACGGGAATCCCAGGATCTACTTCTTGACCGACGTGAATCGGACGACTCATTAGAGGAGTATCTAGTAGGCGAGCGACCGGTGTCAGGACGGTAGCTGGAATCCTCGTATTCTTCATAAGAGAGTGAACAGCGATTGCGCGTTCTCGCTCGGGGCGACCTCGTGCCACGCGCTTCGTCGTCGGAGACCGGTGGGTGGTGCTCTCTGCGAGAGAGGCTCTTCGAGGAGGTGATCGGTGCCTACGCACCGGTCGGCGACGAGCAGAGGGTTCTTCGCCTTCCGCATGCGGGCGGTCCGGAATCGACCCTCTTTCATAGCGAGAGATCAGCTCATCTCTGTCCGCGATGACTTGGTTCTTGCTTTGCGAGGATCTGCAGAGCGGCGCCGAGTGACATGGTCGCAATGGTTCTCGAATGCCGGCCGATCGGTCGGGCGGTAGATCGTGAGGGACGGCCGGTGAATCCGCTGCGGGGCCAGGGCCCGCAACCGTTATGCATCGACGGCTCTTGTCGCGGATTCCCGAGATTCGTGGATTGTAACGCAGCTCGCCCTCCGGAGTCTGTTGAGGATGTTGCCGGAGGGGTTGAGTCGAGACGAGCAGACCGCGGCCGGGCCGATCGGCGTGGAGCCATGAGTGGAGTAGGATAGCGCCGGGCCTCCCCCGCGTGGTCGCCAATTGATCGTACCTTGACCAATGAAGTGTTGAAATTGTTGTATGTTGTGGTGGGCGGTCGTTGAGTAGGGAAAGGACCGATCTAGGCTTCACTGCCGAGGGCCTCGGTGTTACTCGCAAAGACACTCCGACGATCAAGTAAAGGGTCGCGCTCGGGCGGATAACACAAGGAAAGAGAGCGTGCACGATGCCATGTGCGAATGGCATATATATACCGTAGAGTCCCGACCGTTAGTGGAAGATTTCGGCGATATGAGGTTTGCGCTCCAAGCGGCGTGCTTGGGGCGGTTCTTAGGCTTTGCGTGGGCGACGGCCCATATGCTCTTGCACCTCTGGTTTTCTTGACACGCCGGAACGCTTATGTTCTTCAAAAGAGATCGATGAATATGTTTGTGAGGCTTTGAGTCAGGTTTAACAAGTGTTTCGACTTGGTTCTACCATAGACTAGAGAGATGATACATTAAGTCCTTCAAAAGAGATCGGTGAACGTGATAAAGCACTATTTGAGTTCGGTTTACCAAATGTTTCGACTTGCTTCAAACTCAGAATCGTGAGTCGATCATGTTAACTCCTTAGAAGAAGATCAGTGAACGTTATAGTGGACTCTTTGTGTCCGGTTTAGAAAGTGTTTCGAGTTAGCTCTAACTCGGAAAGGAGAGTTGATCATGTTTAGTCCTTAAAGGGAGATCGGTCAGTGTGATAGTTAACTCTTTAATTCTAGTTTACCAAGTGTTTCATCTTTGTTCTAACTCGGAATGTGGAGTTGAGCATGTTATTTGCTTCTTAAAAGATCGTCGAACGTGATAGTGAATTCTTTGAGTCTAGTTTACCAAATGTTTGTCTTTGCTCTAAGTCAAACTAGAGAGTTGATCCCGTGTTACATCCTTCAAAGAAGATCGTGAACTTGATGTTGAACTATTTAACTCCGGTTTACCAAGTTTTTCGACTTGGTTCTAACTCTAAATGGAGAGTTGATGATGTTATGTTCTTCAAAAGAGATCAGTGAATATGTTTGTGAAGGCTTTGAGTCCGGTTTAACAAGAGTTTCGACTTGATTCTACCATAGACTAGAGAGAAGATACATTAAGTCCTTCAAAAGAGATCGGTGAGCGTGATAAAGAACTATTTGGGTTCGGTTTACCAAATGTTTCGACTTGGTTCAAACTCAGAATCATGAGTCGATCATGTTAACTCTTTGTGTCCGGTTAGAAAGTGTTTCGAGTTAGTTCAAAGTCGGAAAGGAGAGTTGATCACGTTTAGTCCTTAAAGGGAGATCGATCAATGTGATAGTTAACTCTTTAATTCTAGTTTACCAAGTGTTTCTTCTTCGTTCTATTTTGGAATGTGCAGTTGACCATATTATTTCCTTCTTAGCAGATCGTCGAACGTGATAGTGAATTCTTTGAGTCCAGTTTATCAAGTGTTTTGTCTTTGCTCTAAGTCAAACTAGAGAGTTGATCCCGTGTTAAATCCTTCAAAGAAGATCGTGAACATGAAGCATAACTATTTAACTCCGGTTTACCAAGTTTTTCGACTTGGTTCTAACTCTAAATGGAGAGTTGATAATGTTATGTTCTTCAAAAGAGATCAGTGAATATGTTTGTGAAGGCTCTGAGTCCTGTTTAACAAGTTTTTCGACTTGGTTCTACCATAGACTAGAGAGATGATACATTAAGTCCTTCAAAAGAGATCGGTGATCGTGATAAAGAACTATTTGAGTTCGGTTTACCAAATGTTTTGAATTGGTTCAAACTCAGAATCGTGAGTCGATCATGTTAACTCCTTAGAAGAAGATCAGTGAACGTTATGGTGGACTCTTTGTGTCCGGTTAATAAAGTGTTTCGAGTTAGTTCTAACTCAGAAAGGAGAGTTGATCACGTTTATTCCTTAAAGGTAGATCACTCAATGTGATAGTTAATTCTTTAATTCTAGTTTACCAAGTGTTTCATCTTTGTTCTAACTGTGAATGTGGAGTTGACCATGTTATTTCCTTCGTAGGAGATCGTCGAACGTGATAATGAATTCTTTGAGTCCAGTTTACCAAGTGTTTTGTCTTTTACTCTAAGTCAAACTAGAGAGTTGATATCGTGTTAAATCCTTCAAAGAAGATCGTGAACATGATGCTTGAACTATTTAACTCCGGTTTACCAAGTTTTTCGACTTGTTTCTAACTCTAAATGGAGAGTTGTTGATGTTATGTTCTTCAAAGGAGATCATTGAATGTGTTTGTGAAGGCTTTGAGTCCGGTTTAGCAAGTGTTTCGACTTGGTTCTACCATAGACTAGAGAGATGATACATTAAGTCCTTCAAAAGAGATTGGTGAAAGTGATAAAGAACTATTTGAGTTCTGTTTACCAAATGTTTCGACTTGGTTCAAACTTAGAATCGTGAGTCGATCAATGTTAACTCTTTGTGTCCGGTTAGAAAGTGTTCCGAGTTAGTTCAAACTCTGAAAGGAGAGTTGATCACGTTTAGTCCTTAAAGGGAGATCGGTCAATGTGATAGTTAATTCTTTAATTCTAGTTTACCAAGTGTTTCATCTTCGTTCTATTTTGGAATGTGCAGTTGACCATATTATTTCCTTCTTAGGAGATCGTCGAACGTGATAGTGAATTCTTTGAGTCCAGTTTATCAAGTGTTTTGTCTTTGCTCTAAGTCAAACTAGAGAGTTGATCCTGTGTTAAATCCTTCAAAGAAGATCGTGAACATGAAGCTGAACTATTTAACTCCGGTTTACCAAGTTTTTCGACTTGGTTCTAACTCTAAATGGGGAGTTGATGATGTTATGTTCTTCAAAAGAGATCAGTGAATATGTTTGTGAAGGCTTTGAGTCCGGTTTAACAAGTGTTTCGACTTGGTTCTACGATAGACTAGACAGATGATACATTAAGTCCTTCAAAAGAGATCGGTGATCGTGATAAAGAACTATTTGAGTTCGGTTTACCAAATGTTTCGACTTGGTTCAAACTCAGAATCGTGAGTCGATCATGTTAACTCCTTAGAAGAAGATCGGTGAACGTTATGGTGGACTCTTTGTGTCCGGTTTAGAAAGTGTTTCGAGTTAGTTCTAACTCGGAAAGGAGAGTTGATCACGTTTAGTCCTTAAAGGGAGATCGGTCAGTGTGATAGTTAACTCTTTAATTCTAGTTTACCAAGTGTTTCATCTTTGTTCTAACTCGGAATGTGGAGTTGAACCCGTGTTAAATCCTTCAAAGAAGATCGTGAACATGAAGCTGAACTATTTAACTCCGGTTTACCAAGTTTTTCGACTTGGTTCTAACTCTAAATGGAGAGTTGATGATGTTATGTTCTTCAAATGAGATCAGTGAATGTGTTTGTAAAGGCATTAAGTCCGGTTTAACAAGTGTTTCGACTTGGTTCTACCATAGACTAGAGAGATGATACATTAAGTCCTTCAAAAGAGATCGGTCAACGTGATAAAGAACTATTTGAGTTCGGTTTACCAAATGATTCGACTTGGTTCAAACTAAGAATCTTGAGTCGATCATGTTAACTATTTGTGTCCGGTTAGAAAGTGTTTCGAGTTAATTCAAACTCGGAAAGGAGAGTTGATCACATTTAGTCCTTAAAGGGAGATCGGTCAATGTGGTAGTTAACTCTTTAATTCTAGTTTACCAAGTGTTTCATCTTCGTTCTATTTTGGAATGTGCAGTTGACCATATTATTTCCTTCTTAGGAGATCGTCGAACGTGATAGTGAATTCTTTGAGTCCAGTTTACCAAGTGTTTTGTGTTTGCTCTAAGTCAAACTAGAGAGTTGATTCCGTGTTAAATCCTTCAAAGAAGATCGTGAACATGAAGCATAACTATTTAACTCCAGTTTACCAAGTTTTTCGACTTGGTTCTAACTATAAATGGATAGTTGATGATGTTATGTTCTTCAAAAGAGATCAGTGGATATGTTTGTGAGGCTTTGAGTCCGGTTTAACAAGTGTTTCGGCTTGGTTCTACCATAGACTAGAGAGATGATACATTAAGTCCTTCAAAAGAGATCGGTGAACGTGATAAATAACTATTTGAGTTCGGTTTACCAAATGTTTCGACTTGCTTCAAACTCAGAATCGTGAGTCGATCATGTTAACTCCTTAGAAGAAGATCAGTGAACCTTATAGTGGACTCTTTGTGTCCGGTTTAGAAAGTGTTTCGAGTTAGCTCTAACTCGGAAAGGAGAGTTGATCACGTTTAGTCCTTAAAGGGAGATCAGTCAGTGTGATAGTTAACTCTTTAATTCTAGTTTACCAAGTGTTTCATCTTTGTTCTAACTCGGAATGTGGAGTTGACCATGTTATTTTATTCTTAAAAGATCGTCGAACGTGATAGTGAATTCTTTGAGTCTAGTTTACCAAATGTTTGTCTTTGCTCTAAGTCAAACTAGAGAGTTGATCCCGTGTTACATCCTTCAAAGAAGATCGTGAACTTGATGTTGAACTATTTAACTCTGGTTTACCAAGTTTTTCGACTTGGTTCTAACTCTAAATGGAGAGTTAATGATGTTATGTTCTTCAAAGGAGATCAGTGAATGTGTGTGTGAAGGCTTTGAGTCCGGTTTAACAAGTGTTTCCATAGACTAGCGAGAAGATACATTAAGTCTTTCAAAAGAGATCGGTGAACGTGATAAAGAACTACTTGGGTTCGGTTTACCAAATGTTTCGACTTGGTTCAAACTCAGAATCGTGAGTCGATCATGTTAACTCTTTGTGTCCGGTTTAGAAAGTGTTTCGAGTTAGTTCAAACTCGGAAACGTTTAGTCCTTAAAGGGAGATCGGTCAATGTTACTAACTCTTTAATTCTAGTTTACCAAGTGTTTCATCTTCGTTCTAACTTTGAATGTGGAGTTGACCATATTATTTCCTTGTTAGGAGATCGTCGAGCGTGATAGTGAATTCTTTGAGTCCAGTTTACCAAGTGTTTTGTCTTTGCTCTAAGTCTAACTAGGGAGTTGATACCGTGTTAAATTCTTCAAAGAAGATCGTGAACATGAAGCTGAACTATTTAACTCTGGTTTAACAAGTTTTTCGACTTGGTTCTAACTCTAAATGGAGAGTTGATGATGTTATGTTCTTCAAAAGAGATCAGTGAATATGTTTGTGAAGGCTTTGAGTCCGGTTTAACAAGTGTTTCGACTTGATTCTACCATAGACTAGAGAGAAGATACATTAAGTCCTTCAAAAGAGATCGGTGAGCGTGATAAAGAACTATTTGGGTTCGGTTTACCAAATGTTTCGACTTGGTTCAAACTCAGAATCGTGAGTCGATCATGTTAACTCTTTGTGTCCGGTTAGAAAGTGTTTCGAGTTAGTTCAAAGTCGGAAAGGAGAGTTGATCACGTTTAGTCCTTAAAGGGAGATCGATCAATGTGATAGTTAACTCTTTAATTCTAGTTTACCAAGTGTTTCTTCTTCGTTCTATTTTGGAATGTGCAGTTGACCATATTATTTCCTTCTTAGCAGATCGTCGAACGTGATAGTGAATTCTTTGAGTCCAGTTTACCAAGTGTTTTGTCTTTTGTTCTAAGTCAAACTAGAGAGTTGATATCGTGTTAAATCCTTCAAAGAAGATCGTGAACATGATGCTGAACTATTTAACTCCGGTTTACCAAGTTTTACGACTTGGTTCTAACTCTAAATGGAGAGTTGTTGATGTTATGTTCTTCAAAGGAGATCATTGAATGTGTTTGTGAAGGCTTTGAGTCCGGTTTAACAAGTGTTTCGACTTGGTTCTACCATAGACTAGAGAGATGATACATTAAGTCCTTCAAAAGAGATCGGTGAAAGTGATAAAGAACTATTTGAGTTCTGTTTACCAAATGTTTCGACTTGGTTCAAACTTAGAATCGTGAGTCGATCAATGTTAACTCTTTGTGTCCGGTTAGAAAGTATTCCGAGTTAGTTCAAACTCTGAAAGGAGAGTTGATCACGTTTAGTCCTTAAAGGGAGATCGGTCAATGTGATAGTTAATTCTTTAATTCTAGTTTACCAAGTGTTTCATCTTCGTTCTATTTTGGAATGTGCAGTTGACCATATTATTTCCTTCTTAGGAGATCGTCGAACGTGATAGTGAATTCTTTGAGTCCAGTTTATCAAGTGTTTTGTCTTTGCTCTAAGTCAAACTAGAGAGTTGATCCTGTGTTAAATCCTTCAAAGAAGATCGTGAACATGAAGCTGAACTATTTAACTCCGGTTTACCAAGTTTTTCGACTTGGTTCTAACTCTAAATGGGGAGTTGATGATGTTATGTTCTTCAAAAGAGATCAGTGGATATGTTTGTGAGGCTTTGAGTCCGGTTTAACAAGTGTTTCGGCTTGGTTCTACCATAGACTAGAGAGATGATACATTAAGTCCTTCAAAAGAGATCGGTGAACGTGATAAATAACTATTTGAGTTCGGTTTACCAAATGTTTCGACTTGCTTCAAACTCAGAATCGTGAGTCGATCATGTTAACTCCTTAGAAGAAGATCAGTGAACGTTATAGTGGACTCTTTGTGTCCGGTTTAGAAAGTGTTTCGAGTTAGCTCTAACTCGGAAAGGAGAGTTGATCACGTTTAGTCCTTAAAGGGAGATCGGTCAGTGTGATAGTTAACTCTTTAATTCTAGTTTACCAAGTGTTTCATCTTTGTTCTAACTCGGAATGTGGAGTTGACCATGTTATTTCCTTCTTAAGAGATCGTCGAACGTGATAGTGAATTCTTTGAGTCCAGTTTACCAAGTGTTTTGTCTTTGCTCTAAGTCAAACTAGAGAGTTGATCCCGTGGTACATCCTTCAAAAAAGATCGAGAACTTGATGTTGAACTATTTAACTCCGGTTTACCAAGTTTTTTGACTTGGTTCTTGCTCTAAATGGAGAGTTGATGATGTTATGTTCTTCAAAAGAGATCAGTGAATATGTTTGTGAAGGCTTTGAGTCCGGTTTAACAAGGGTTTCGACTTGGTTCTACGATAGACTAGACAGATGATACATTAAATCCTTCAAAAGAGATCAGTGATCGTGATAAAGAACTATTTGAGTTCGGTTTACCAAATGTTTCGACTTGGTTCAAACTCAGAATCGTGAGTCGATCATGTTAACTCCTTAGAAGAAGATCAGTGAACGTTATGGTGGACTCTTTGTGTCCGGTTTAGAAAGTGTTTCGAGTTAGTTCTAACTCGGAAAGGAGAGTTGATCACGTTTAGTCCTTAAAGGGAGATCGGTCAATGTGATAGTTAACTCTTTAATTCTTGTTTACCAAGTGTTTCATCTTTGTTCTAACTCGGAATGTGGAGTTGAACCCGTGTTAAATCCTAAAAAGAAGATCGTGAACATGAAGCTGAACTATTTAACTCCGGTTTACCAAGTTTTTCAACTTGGTTCTAACTCTAAATGGATAGTTGATGATGTTATGTTCTTCAAATGAGATCAGTGAATGTGTTTGTGAAGGCATTTAGTCCGGTTTAACAAGTGTTTCGACTTGGTTCTACCATAGACTAGAGAGATGATACATTAAGTCCTTCAAAAGAGATCGGTCAACGTGATAAAGAACTATTTGAGTTCGGTTTACCAAATGTTTCGACTTGGTTCAAACTAAGAATCTTGAGTCGATCATGTTAACTCTTTGTGTCCGGTTAGAAAGTGTTCCGAGTTAGTTCAAACTCTGAAAGGAGAGTTGATCACGTTTAGTCCTTAAAGGGAGATCGGTCAATGTGATAGTTAACTCTTTAATTCTAGTTTACCAAGTGTTTCATCTTCGTTCTAACTCGGAATGTGCAGTTGACCATATTATTTCCTTCTTAGGAGATCGTCGAACGTGATAGTGAATTCTTTGAGTCCAGTTTATCAAGTGTTTTGTCTTTGCTCTAAGTCAAACTAGAGAGTTGATCCTGTGTTAAATCCTTCAAAGAAGATCGTGAACATGAAGCATAACTATTTAACTCCGGTTTACCAAGTTTTTCGACTTGGTTCTAACTCTAAATGGATAGTTGATGATGTTATGTTCTTCAAAAGAGATCAGTGAATATGTTTGTGAGGCTTTGAGTCCGGTTTAACAAGTGTTTCGACTTGGTTCTACCATAGACTAGAGAGATGATACATTAAGTCCTTCAAAAGAGATCGGTGAACGTGATAAAGAACTATTTGAGTTCGGTTTACCAAATGTTTCGACTTGCTTCAAACTCAGAATCGTGAGTCGATCATGTTAACTCCTTAGAAGAAGATCAGTGAACGTTATAGTGGACTCTTTGTGTCCGGTTTAGAAAGTGTTTCGAGTTAGCTCTAACTCGGAAAGGAGAGTTGATCACGTTTAGTCCTTAAAGGGAGATCGGTCAGTGTGATAGTTAACTCTTTAATTCTAGTTTACCAAGTGTTTCATCTTTGTTCTAACTCGGAATGTGGAGTTGACCATGTTATTTCCTTCTTAAAAGATCGTCGAACGTGATAGTGAATTCTTTGAGTCTAGTTTACCAAATGTTTGTCTTTGCTCTAAGTCAAACTAGAGAGTTGATCCCCGTGTTACATCCTTCAAAGAAGATCGTGAACTTAATGTTGAACTATTTAACTCCGGTTTACCAAGTTTTTCGACTTGGTTCTAACTCTAAATGGAGAGTTGATGATGTTATGTTCTTCAAAGGAGATCAGTGAATGTGTTTGTGAAGGCTTTGAGTCCGGTTTAACAAGTGTTTCGACTTGAGTCTACCATAGACTAGCGAGAAGATACATTAAGTCCTTCAAACGAGATCGGTGAACGTGATAAAGAACTACTTGGGTTCGGTTTACCAAATGTTTCGACTTGGTTCAAACTCAGAATCGTGAGTCGATCATGTTAACTCTTTGTGTCCGGTTTAGAAAGTGTTTCGAGTTAGTTCAAACTCGGAAACGTTTAGTCCTTAAAGGGAGATCGGTCAATGTTACTAACTCTTTAATTCTAGTTTACCAAGTGTTTCATCTTCGTTCTAACTTGGAATGTGGAGTTGACCATATTATTTCCTTGTTAGGAGATCGTCGAGCGTGATAGTGAATTATTTGAGTCCAGTTTACCAAGTGTTTTGTCTTTGCTCTAAGTCTAACTAGAGAGTTGATCCCGTGTTAAATCCTTCAAAGAAGATCGTGAACATGAAGCTGAACTATTTAACCCTGGTTTAACAAGTTTTTCGACTTGGTTCTAACTCTAAATGGAGAGTTGATGATGTTATGTTCTTCAAAAGAGATCAGTGAATATGTTTGTGAAGGCTTTGAGTCCGGTTTAACAAGTGTTTCGATTTGATTCTACCATAGACTAGAGAGAAGATACATTAAGTCCTTCAAAAGAGATCGGTGAGCGTGATAAAGAACTATTTGGGTTCGGTTTACCAAATGTTTCGACTTGGTTCAAACTCAGAATCATGAGTCGATCATGTTAACTCTTTGTGTCCGGTTAGAAAGTGTTTCGAGTTAGTTCAAAGTCGGAAAGGAGAGTTGATCACGTTTAGTCCTTAAAGGGAGATCGGTCAATGTGATAGTTAATTCTTTAATTCTAGTTTACCATGTGTTTCATCTTCGTTCTATTTTGGAATGTGCAGTTGACCATATTATTTCCTTCTTAGGAGATCGTCGAACGTGATAGTGAATTCTTTGAGTCCAGTTTATCAAGTGTTTTGTCTTTGCTCTAAGTCAAACTAGAGAGTTGATCCTGTGTTAAATCCTTCAAAGAAGATCGTGAACATGAAGCTGAACTATTTAACTCCGGTTTACCAAGTTTTTCGACTTGGTTCTAACTCTAAATGGGGAGTTGATGATGTTATGTTCTTCAAAAGAGATCTGTGAATATGTTTGTGAAGGCTTTGAGTCCGGTTTAACAAGTGTTTCGACTTGGTTCTACGATAGACTAGACAAATGATAGATTAAGTCCTTCAAAAGAGATCGGTGATCGTGATAAAGAACTATTTGATTTCGGTTTACCAAATGTTTTGAATTTGTTCAAACTCAGAATCGTGAGTCGATCATGTTAACTCCTTAGAAGAAGATCAGTGAACGTTATGGTGGACTCTTTGTGTCCGGTTAATAAAGTGTTTCGAGTTAGTTCTAACTCAGAAAGGAGAGTTGATCACGTTTATTCCTTAAAGGGAGATCACTCAATGTGATAGTTAATTCTTTAATTCTAGTTTACCAAGTGTTTCATCTTTGTTCTAACTGTGAATGTGGAGTTGACCATGTTATTTCCTTCGTAGGAGATCGTCGAACGTGATAATGAATTCTTTTAGTCCAGTTTACCAAGTGTTTTGTCTTTTGCTCTAAGTCAAACTAGAGAGTTGATATCGTGTTAAATCCTTCAAAGAAGATCGTCAACATGATGCTGAACTATTTAACTCCGGTTTACCAAGTTTTTCGACTTGGTTCTAACTCTAAATGGAGAGTTGTTGATGTTATGTTCTTCAAAGGAGATCATTGAATGTGTTTGTGAAGGCTTTGAGTCCGGTTTAACAAGTGTTTCGACTTGGTTCTACCATAGACTAGAGAGATGATACATTAAGTCCTTCAAAAGAGATCGGTGAAAGTGATAAAGAACTATTTGAGTTCTGTTTACCAAATGTTTCGACTTGGTTCAAACTTAGAATCGTGAGTCGATCAATGTTAAGTCTTTGTGTCCGGTTAGAAAGTGTTCCGAGTTAGTTCAAACTCTGAAAGGAGAGTTGATCACGTTTAGTCCTTAAAGGGAGATCGGTCAATGTGATAGTTAATTCTTTAATTCTAGTTTACCAAGTGTTTCATCTTCGTTCTATTTTGGAATGTGCAGTTGACCATATTATTTCCTTCTTAGGAGATCGTCGAACGTGATAGTGAATTCTTTGAGTCCAGTTTATCAAGTGTTTTGTCTTTGCTCTAAGTCAAACTAGAGAGTTGATCCTGTGTTAAATCCTTCAAAGAAGATCGTGAACATGAAGCTGAACTATTTAACTCCGGTTTACCAAGTTTTTCGACTTGGTTCTAACTCTAAATGGGGAGTTGATGATGTTATGTTCTTCAAAAGAGATCAGTGAATATGTTTGTGAAGGCTTTGAGTCCGGTTTAACAAGTGTTTCGACTTGGTTCTACGATAGACTAGACAAATGATAGATTAAGTCCTTCAAAAGAGATCGGTGATCGTGATAAAGAACTATTTGAGTTCGGTTTACCAAATGTTTTGACTTGGTTCAAACTCAGAATCGTGAGTCGATCATGTTAACTCCTTAGAAGAAGATCAGTGAACGTTATGGTGGACTATTTGTGTCCGGTTTAGAAAGTGTTTCGAGTTTGTTCTAACTCGGAAAGGAGAGTTAATCACGTTTAGTCCTTAAAGGGAGGACGGTAAATGTGATAGTTAACCCTTTAATTCTAGTTTACCAAGTGTTTCATCTTTGTTCTAACTCGGAATGTGGAGTTGACCATGTTATTTCCTTTTTAAGAGATCGTCGAACGTGATAGTGAATTCTTTGAGTCCAGTTTACCAAGTGTTTTGTCTTTGCTCTAAGTCAAACTAGAGAGTTGATCCCGTGTTACATCCTTCAAAGAAGATCGAGAACTTGATGTTGAACTATTTAACTCCGGTTTACCAAGTTTTTTGACTTGGTTCTCGCTCTAAATGGAGAGTTGATGATGTTATGTTCTTCAAAAGAGATCAGTGAATATGTTTGTGAAGGCTTTGAGTCCGGTTTAACAAGTGTTTCGACTTGGTTCTACGATAGACTAGACAGATGATACATTAAATCCTTCAAAAGAGATCGGTGATCGTGATAAAGAACTATTTGAGTTCGGTTTACCAAATGTTTCGACTTGGTTCAAACTCAGAATCGTGAGTCGATCATGTTAACTCCTTAGAAGAAGATCAGTGAACGTTATGGTGGACTCTTTATGTCCGGTTTAGAAAGTGTTTCGAGTTAGTTCTAACTCGGAAAGGAGAGTTGATCACGTTTAGTCCTTAAAGGAGATCGGTCAATGTGATAGTTAACTCTTTAATTCTAGTTTACCAAGTGTTTCATCTTTGTTCTAACTCGAATGTGGAGTTGAACCCGTGTTAAATCCTTCAAAGAAGATCGTGAACACGGTTTGAACTATTTAACTCCGGTTTACCAAGTTTTTCAACTTGGTTCTAACTCTAAATGGAGAGTTGATGATGTTATGTTCTTCAAATGAGATCGGTGAATGTGTTTGTGAAGGCATTTAGTCCGGTTTAACAAGTGTTTCGACTTGGTTCTACCATAGACTAGAGAGAAGATACATTAAGTCCTTCAAAAGAGATCGGTGAACGTGATAAAGAACTATTTGAGTTCGGTTTACCAAATGTTTCGACTTGCTTCAAGCTCGTAATCGTGAGTCGATCATGTTAACTCCTTAGAAGAAGATCGTTGAGCGTTATAGTGGACTCTTTTGTGTCAGGTTTAGAAAGTGTTTCGAGTTAGCTCTAACTCGGAAAGGAGAGTTGATCACGTTTAGTCCTTAAAGGGAGATCGGTCAGTGTGATAGTTAACTCTTTAATTCTAGTTTACCAAGTGTTTCATCTTTGTTCTAACTCGGAATGTGGAGTTGACCATGTTATTTCCTTCTTAAAAGATCGTCAAACATGATAGTGAATTCTTTGAGTCTAGTTTACCAAATGTTTGTCTTTGCTCTAAGTCAAACTAGAGAGTTGATCCCTGTTACATCCTTCAAAGAAGATCGTGAACTTAATGTTGAACTATTTAACTCCGGTTTACCAAGTTTTTCGACTTGGTTCTAACTCTAAATGGAGAGTTGATGATGTTATGTTCTTCAAAGGAGATCAGTGAATGTGTTTGTGAAGGCTTTGAGTCCGGTTTAACAAGTGTTTCGACTTGAGTCTACCATAGACTAGCGAGAAGATACATTAAGTCCTTCAAAAGAGATCGGTGAACGTGATAAAGAACTACTTGGGTTCGGTTTACCAAATGTTTCGACTTGGTTCAAACTCAGAATCGTGAGTCGATCATGTTAACTCTTTGTGTCCGGTTTAGAAAGTGTTTCGAGTTAGTTCAAACTCGGAAACGTTTAGTCCTTAAAGGGAGATCGGTCAATGTTACTAACTCTTTAATTCTAGTTTACCAAGTGTTTCATCTTCGTTCTAACTTGGAATGTGGAGTTGACCATATTATTTCCTTGTTAGGAGATCGTCGAGCGTGATAGTGAATTCTTTGAGTCCAGTTTACCAAGTGTTTTGTCTTTGCTCTAAGTCTAACTAGAGAGTTGATCCCGTGTTAAATCCTTCAAAGAAGATCGTGAACATGAAGCTGAACTATTTAACTCTGGTTTAACAAGTTTTTCGACTTGGTTCTAACTCTAAATGGAGAGTTGATGATGTTATGTTCTTCAAAAGAGATCAGTGAATATGTTTGTGAAGGCTTTGAGTCCGGTTTAACAAGTGTTTCGATTTGATTCTACCATAGACTAGAGAGAAGATACATTAAGTCCTTCAAAAGAGATCGGTGAGCGTGATAAAGAACTATTTGGGTTCGGTTTACCAAATGTTTCGACTTGGTTCAAACTCAGAATCATGAGTCGATCATGTTAACTCTTTGTGTCCGGTTAGAAAGTGTTTGAGTTAGTTCAAAGTCGGAAAGGAGAGTTGATCACGTTTAGTCCTTAAAAGGAGATCGGTCAATGTGATAGTTAATTCTTTAATTCTAGTTTACCATGTGTTTCATCTTCGTTCTATTTTGGAATGTGCGATTGACCATATTATTTCCTTCTTAGGAGATCGTCGAACGTGATAGTGAATTCTTTGAGTCGATTTATCAAGTGTTTTGTCTTTGCTCTAAGTCAAACTAGAGAGTTGATCCTGTGTTAAATCCTTCAAAGAAGATCGTGAACATGAAGCTGAACTATTTAACTCCGGTTTACAAAGTTTTTCGACTTGGTTCTAACTCTAAATGGGGAGTTGATGATGTTATGTTCTTCAAAAGAGATCTGTGAATATGTTTGTGAAGGCTTTGAGTCCGGTTTAACAAGTGTTTCGACTTGGTTCTACGATAGACTAGACAAATGATAGATTAAGTCCTTCAAAAGAGATCGGTGATCGTGATAAAGAACTATTTGATTTCGGTTTACCAAATGTTTTGAATTTGTTCAAACTCAGAATCGTGAGTCGATCATGTTAACTCCTTAGAAGAAGATCAGTGAACGTTATGGTGGACTCTTTGTGTCCGGTTAATAAAGTGTTTCGAGTTAGTTCTAACTCAGAAAGGAGAGTTGATCACGTTTATTCCTTAAAGGAGATCACTCAATGTGATAGTTAATTCTTTAATTCTAGTTTACCAAGTGTTTCATCTTTGTTCTAGCTGTGAATGTGGAGTTGACCATGTTATTTCCTTCGTAGGAGATCGTCGAACGTGATAATGAATTCTTTTAGTCCGATTTACCAAGTGTTTTGTCTTTTGCTCTAAGTCAAACTAGAGAGTTGATATCGTGTTAAATCCTTCAAAGAAGATCTTACCAAGTTTTTCGACTTGGTTCTAACTCTAAATAGAGAGTTGATGATGTTATGTTCTTCAAAGGAGATCATTGAATGTGTTTGTGAAGGCTTTGAGTCCGGTTTAACAAGTGTTCCGACTTGGTTCTACCATAGACTAGAGAGATGATACATTAAGTCCTTCAAAAGAGATCGGTGAAAGTGATAAAGAACTATTTGAGTTCTGTTTACCAAATGTTTCGACTTGGTTCAAACTTAGAATCGTGAGTCGATCAATGTTAACTCTTTGTGTCCGGTTAGAAAGTGTTCCGAGTTAGTTCAAACTCTGAAAGGAGAGTTGATCACGTTTAGTCCTTAAAGGGAGATCGGTCAATGTGATAGTTAATTCTTTAATTCTAGTTTACCAAGTGTTTCATCTTCGTTCTATTTTGGAATGTGCAGTTGACCATATTATTTCCTTCTTAGGAGATCGTCGAACGTGATAGTGAATTCTTTGAGTCCAGTTTATCAAGTGTTTTGTCTTTGCTCTAAGTCAAACTAGAGAGTTGATCTGTGTTAAATCCTTCAAAGAAGATCGTGAACATGAAGTGAACTATTTAACTCCAGGTTTACCAAGTTTTTCGACTTGGTTCTAACTCTAAATGGGGAGTTGATGATGTTATGTTCTTCAAAAGAGATCGGTGAATATGTTTGTGAAGGCTTTGAGTCGGTTTAACAAGTGTTTCGACTTGGTTCTCACGATAGACTAGACAAATGATAGATTAAGTCCTTCAAAAGAGATCGGTGATCGTGATAAAGAACTATTTGAGTTCGGTTTACCAAATGTTTTGACTTGGTTCAAACTCAGAATCGTGAGTCGATCATGTTAACTCCTTAGAAGAAGATCAGTGAACGTTATGGTGGACTATTTGTGTCCGGTTTAGAAAGTGTTTCGAGTTTGTTCTAACTCGGAAAGGAGAGTTAATCACGTTTAGTCCTTAAAGGGAGGACGGTAAATGTGATAGTTAACCCTTTAATTCTAGTTTACCAAGTGTTTCATCTTTGTTCTAACTCGGAATGTGGAGTTGACCATGTTATTTCCTTTTTAAGAGATCGTCGAACGTGATAGTGAATTCTTTGAGTCCAGTTTACCAAGTGTTTTGTCTTTGCTCTAAGTCAAACTAGAGAGTTGATCCCGTGTTACATCCTTCAAAGAAGATCGAGAACTTGATGTTGAACTATTTAACTCCGGTTTACCAAGTTTTTTGACTTGGTTCTCGCTCTAAATGGAGAGTTGATGATGTTATGTTCTTCAAAAGAGATCAGTGAATATGTTTGTGAAGGCTTTGAGTCCGGTTTAACAAGTGTTTCGACTTGGTTCTACGATAGACTAGACAGATGATACATTAAATCCTTCAAAAGAGATCGGTGATCGTGATAAAGAACTATTTGAGTTCGGTTTACCAAATGTTTCGACTTGGTTCAAACTCAGAATCGTGAGTCGATCATGTTAACTCCTTAGAAGAAGATCAGTGAACGTTATGGTGGACTCTTTATGTCCGGTTTAGAAAGTGTTTCGAGTTAGTTCTAACTCGGAAAGGAGAGTTGATCACGTTTAGTCCTTAAAGGGAGATCGGTCAATGTGATAGTTAACTCTTTAATTCTAGTTTACCAAGTGTTTCATCTTTGTTCTAACTCGGAATGTGGAGTTGAACCCGTGTTAAATCCTTCAAAGAAGATCGTGAACATGAAGCTGAACTATTTAACTCCGGTTTACCAAGTTTTTCAACTTGGTTCTAACTCTAAATGGAGAGTTGATGATGTTATGTTCTTCAAATGAGATCAGTGAATGTGTTTGTGAAGGCATTTAGTCCGGTTTAACAAGTGTTTCGACTTGGTTCTACCATAGACTAGAGAGATGATACATTAAGTCCTTCAAAAGAGATCGATCAACGTGATAAAGAACTATTTGAGTTCGGTTTACCAAATGTTTCGACTTGCTTCAAGCTCAGAATCGTGAGTCGATCATGTTAACTCCTTAGAAGAAGATCAGTGAACGTTATAGTGGACTCTTTGTGTCCGGTTTAGAAAGTGTTTCGAGTTAGCTCTAACTCGAAAAGGAGAGTTGATCACGTTTAGTCCTTAAAGGGAGATCGGTCAGTGTGATAGTTAACTCTTTAATTCTAGTTTACCAAGTGTTTCATCTTTGTTCTAACTCGGAATGTGGAGTTGACCATGTTATTTCCTTCTTAAAAGATCGTCGAACGTGATAGTGAATTCTTTGAGTCTAGTTTACCAAATGTTTGTCTTTGCTCTAAGTCAAACTAGAGAGTTGATCCCGTGTTACATCCTTCAAAGAAGATCGTGAACTTGATGTTGAACTATTTAACTCCGGTTTACCAAGTTTTTCGACTTGGTTCTAACTCTAAATGGAGAGTTGATGATGTTATGTTCTTCAAAGGAGATCAGTGAATGTGTTTGTGAAGGCTTTGAGTCCGGTTTAACAAGTGTTTCGACTTGAGTCTACCATAGACTAGCGAGAAGATACATTAAGTCCTTCAAAAGAGATCGGTGAACGTGATAAAGAACTACTTGGGTTCGGTTTCCAAATGTTTCGACTTGGTTCAAACTCAAGAATCGTGAGTCGATCATGTTAACTCTTTGTGTCCGGTTTAGAAAGTGTTTCGAGTTAGTTCAAACTCGGAAACGTTTAGTCCTTAAAGGGAGATCGGTCAATGTTACTAACTCTTTAATTATAGTTTACCAAGTGTTTCATCTTTGTTCTAACTCGGAATGTGGAGTTGAGCATGTTATTTCCTTCTTAAAAGATCGTCGAACAAGATAGTGAATTCTTTGAGTCTAGTTTACCAAATGTTTGTCTTTGCTCTAAGTCAAACTAGAGAGTTGATCCCGTGTTACATCCTTCAAAGAAGATCGTGAACTTGATGTTGAACTATTTAACTCCGGTTTACCAAGTTTTTCGACTTGGTTCTAACTCTAAATGGAGAGTTGATGATGTTATGTTCTTCAAAAGAGATCAGTGAATATGTTTGTGAAGGCTTTGAGTCCGGTTTAACAAGAGTTTCGACTTGATTCTACCATAGACTAGAGAGAAGATACATTAAGTCCTTCAAAAGAGATCGGTGAGCGTGATAAAGAACTATTTGGGTTCGGTTTACCAAATGTTTCGACTTGGTTCAAACTCAGAATCATGAGTCGATCATGTTAACTCTTTGTGTCCGGTTAGAAAGTGTTTCGAGTTAGTTCAAAGTCGGAAAGGAGAGTTGATCACGTTTAGTCCTTAAAGGGAGATCGGTCAATGTGATAGTTAACTCTTTAATTCTAGTTTACCAAGTGTTTCATCTTTGTTCTAACTCAGAATGTGGAGTTGATCATGTTATTTCCTTCTTAAAAGATCGTCGAACGTGATAGTGAATTCTTTGAGTCTAGTTTACCAAATGTTTGTCTTTGCTCTAAGTCAAACTAGAGAGTTGATCCCGTGTTACATCCTTCAAAGAAGATCGTGAACTTGATGTTGAACTATTTAACTCCGGTTTACCAAGTTTTTCGACTTGGTTCTAACTCTAAATGGAGAGTTGATGATGTTATGTTCTTCAAAGGAGATCAGTGAATGTGTTTGTGAAGGCTTTGAGTCCGGTTTAACAAGTGTTTCGACTTGAGTCTACCATAGACTAGCGAGAAGATACATTAAGTCCTTCAAAAGAGATCGGTGAACGTGATAAAGAACTACTTGGGTTCGGTTTACCAAATGTTTCGACTTGGTTCAAACTCAGAATCGTGAGTCGATCATGTTAACTCTTTGTGTCCGGTTTAGAAAGTGTTTCGAGTTAGTTCAAACTCGGAAACGTTTAGTCCTTAAAGGGAGATCGGTCAATGTTACTAACTCTTTAATTATAGTTTACCAAGTGTTTCATCTTTGTTCTAACTCGGAATGTGGAGTTGAGCATGTTATTTCCTTCTTAAAAGATCGTCGAACAAGATAGTGAATTCTTTGAGTCTAGTTTACCAAATGTTTGTCTTTGCTCTAAGTCAAACTAGAGAGTTGATCCCGTGTTACATCCTTCAAAGAAGATCGTGAACTTGATGTTGAACTATTTAACTCCGGTTTACCAAGTTTTTCGACTTGGTTCTAACTCTAAATGGAGAGTTGATGATGTTATGTTCTTCAAAAGAGATCAGTGAATATGTTTGTGAAGGCTTTGAGTCCGGTTTAACAAGTGTTTCGACTTGATTCTACCATAGACTAGAGAGAAGATACATTAAGTCCTTCAAAAGAGATCGGTGAGCGTGATAAAGAACTATTTGGGTTCGGTTTACCAAATGTTTCGACTTGGTTCAAACTCAGAATCGTGAGTCGATCATGTTAACTCTTTGTGTCCGGTTAGAAAGTGTTTCGAGTTAGTTCAAAGTTGGAAAGGAGAGTTGATCACGTTTAGTCCTTAAAGGGAGATCGGTCAATGTGATAGTTAACTCTTTAATTCTAGTTTACCAAGTGTTTCATCTTTGTTCTAACTCGGAATGTGGAGTTGACCATGTTATTTCCTTCTTAAAAGATCGTCGAACGTGATAGTGAATTCTTTGAGTCTAGTTTACCAAATGTTTGTCTTTGCTCTAAGTCAAACTAGAGAGTTGATCCCGTGTTACATCCTTCAAAGAAGATCGTGAACTTGATGTTGAACTATTTAACTCCGGTTTACCAAGTTTTTCGACTTGGTTCTAACTCTAAATGGAGAGTTGATGATGTTATGTTCTTCAAAGGAGATCAGTGAATGTGTTTGTGAAGGCTTTGAGTCCGGTTTAACAAGTGTTTCGACTTGAGTCTACCATAGACTAGCGAGAAGATACATTAAGTCCTTCAAAAGAGATCGGTGAACGTGATAAAGAACTACTTGGGTTCGGTTTACCAAATGTTTCGACTTGGTTCAAACTCAGAATCGTGAGTCGATCATGTTAACTCTTTGTGTCCGGTTTAGAAAGTGTTTCGAGTTAGTTCAAACTCGGAAACGTTTAGTCCTTAAAGGGAGATCGGTCAATGTTACTAACTCTTTAATTATAGTTTACCAAGTGTTTCATCTTTGTTCTAACTCGGAATGTGGAGTTGAGCATGTTATTTCCTTCTTAAAAGATCGTCGAACAAGATAGTGAATTCTTTGAGTCTAGTTTACCAAATGTTTGTCTTTGCTCTAAGTCAAACTAGAGAGTTGATCCCGTGTTACATCCTTCAAAGAAGATCGTGAACTTGATGTTGAACTATTTAACTCCGGGTTTACCTAGTTTTTCGACTTGGTTCTAACTCTAAATGGAGAGTTGATGATGTTATGTTCTTCAAAAGAGATCAGTGAATATGTTTGTGAAGGCTTTGAGTCCGGTTTAACAAGAGTTTCGACTTGATTCTACCATAGACTAGAGAGAAGATACATTAAGTCCTTCAAAAGAGATCGGTGAGCGTGATAAAGAACTATTTGGGTTCGGTTTACCAAATGTTTCGACTTGGTTCAAACTCAGAATCATGAGTCGATCATGTTAACTCTTTGTGTCCGGTTAGAAAGTGTTTCGAGTTAGTTCAAAGTCGGAAAGGAGAGTTGATCACGTTTAGTCCTTAAAGGGAGATCGGTCAATGTGATAGTTAACTCTTTAATTCTAGTTTACCAAGTGTTTCATCTTCATTCTATTTTGGAATGTGCAGTTGTCCATATTATTTCCTTCTTAGGAGATCGTCGAACGTGATAGTGAATTCTTTGAGTCCAGTTTACCAAGTGTTTTGTCTTTGCTCTAAGTCAAACTAGAGAGTTGATCCCGTGTTAAATCCTTTAAAGAAGATCGTGAACATGAAGCATAACTATTTAACTCCGGTTTACCAAGTTTTTTGACTTGGTTCTAACTCTAAATGGATAGTTGATGATGTTATGTTTTTCAAAAGAGATCAGTGAATATGTTTGTGAGGCTTTGAGTCCGGTTTAACAAGTGTTTCAACTTGGTTCTACCATAGACTAGAGAGATGATACATTAAGACCTTCAAAAGAGATCGGTGAACGTGATAAAGATCTATTTGAGTTCGGTTTACCAAATGTTTCGACTTGCTTCAAGCTCAGAATCGTGAGTCGATCATGTTAACTCCTTAGAAGAAGATCAGTGAACGTTATAGTGGACTCTTTGTGTCCGGTTTAGAAAGTGTTTCGAGTTAGTTCAAACTCTGAAAGGAGAGTTGATCACGTTTAGTCCTTAAAGGGAGATCGGTCAATGTGATAGTTAACTCTTTAATTCTAGTTTACCAAGTGTTTCATCTTCGTTCTATTTTGGAATGTGCAGTTGACCATATTATTTCCTTCTTAGGAGATCGTCGAACGTGATAGTGAATTCTTTGAGTCCAGTTTATCAAGTGTTTTGTCTTTGCTCTAAGTCAAACTAGAGAGTTGATCCTATGTTAAATCCTTCAAAGAAGATCGTGAACATGAAGCTGAACTATTTAACTCCGGTTTACCAAGTTTCTCGACTTGGTTCTAACTCTAAATGGGGAGTTGATGATGTTATTTTCTTCAAAAGAGATCATTGAATATGTTTGTGAAGGCTTTGAGTCAGGTTTAACAAGTGTTTCGACTTGGTTCTACGATAGACTAGACAAATGATAGATTAAGTCCTTCAAAAGAGATCGGTGATCGTGATAAAGAACTATTTGAGTTCGGTTTACCAAATGTTTTGACTTGGTTCAAACTCAGAATCGTGAGTCGATCATGTTAACTCCTTAGAAGAAGATCAGTGAACGTTATGGTGGACTATTTGTGTCCGGTTTAGAAAGTGTTTCGAGTTTGTTCTAACTCGGAAAGGAGAGTTAATCACATTTAGTCCTTAAAGGGAGGACGGTAAATGTGATAGTTAACTCTTTAATTCTAGTTTACCAAGTGTTTCATCTTTGTTCTAACTCGGAATGTGGAGTTGACCATGTTATTTCCTTCTTAAGAGATCGTCGAACGTGATAGTGAATTCTTTGAGTCCAGTTTACCAAGTGTTTTGTCTTTGCTCTAAGTCAAACTAGAGAGTTGATACTGTGTTACATCCTTCAAAGAAGATCGAGAACTTGATGTTGAACTATTCAACTCCGGTTTACCAAGTTTTTCGACTTGGTTCTCGCTCTAAATGGTGAGTTGATGATGTTATGTTCTTCAAAAGAGATCAGTGAATATGTTTGTGAAGGCTTTGAGTCCGGTTTAACAAGTGTTTCGACTTGGTTCTACGATAGACTAGACAGATGATACATTAAGTCCTTCAAAAGAGATCGGTGATCGTGATAAAGAACTATTTGAGTTCGGTTTACCAAATGTTTCGACTTGGTTCAAACTCAGAATCGTGAGTCGATCATGTTAACTCCTTAGAAGAAGATCGGTGAACGTTATGGTGGACTCTTTGTGTCCGGTTTAGAAAGTGTTTCGAGTTAGTTCTAACTCGGAAAGGAGAGTTGATGACGTTTAGTCCTTAAAGGGAGATCGGTCAATGTGATAGTAAACTCTTTAATTCTAGTTTACCAAGTGTTTCATCTTTGTTCTAACTCGGAATGTGGAGTTGAACCCGTGTTAAATCCTTCAAAGAATATCGTGAACATGAAGCTGAACTATTTAACTCCGGTTTACCAAGTTTTTCGACTTGGTTCTAACTCTAAATGGATAGTTGATGATGTTATGTTCTTCAAAAGAGATCAGTGAATATGTTTGTGAGGCTTTGAGTCCAGTTTAACAAGTGTTTCGACTTGGTTCTACCATAGACTAGAGAGATGATACATTAAGTCCTTCAAAAGAGATCGGTGAACGTGATAAAGAACTATTTGAGTTCAGTTTACCAAATGTTTCGACTTGCTTCAAACTCAGAATCGTGAGTCGATCATGTTAACTCCTTAGAAGAAGATCACTGAACGTTATAGTGGACTCTTTGTGTCCGGTTTAGAATGTGTTTCGAGTTAGCTCTAACTCGGAAAGGAGAGTTGATCATGTTTAGTCCTTAAAGGGAGATCGGTCAGTGTGATAGTTAACTCTTTAATTCTAGTTTACCAAGTGTTTAATCTTTGTTCTAACTCGGAATGTGGAATTGACCATGTTATTTCCTTCTTAAAAGATCGTCGAACATGATAGTGAATTCTTTGAGTCTAGTTTACCAAATGTTTGTCTTTGCTCTAAGTCAAACTAGAGAGTTGATCCCGTGTTACATCCTTCAAAGAAGATCGTGAACTTGATGTTGAACTATTTAACTCCGGTTTACCAAGTTTTTCGACTTGGTTCTAACTCTAAATGGAGAGTTGATGATGTTATGTTCTTCAAAGGAGATCAGTGAATGTGTTTGTGAAGGCTTTGAGTCCGGTTTAACAAGTGTTTCGACTTGAGTCTACCATAGACTAGCAAGAAGATACATTAAGTCCTTCAAAAGAGATCGTTGAACGTGATAAAGAACTACTTGGGTTCGGTTTACCAAATATTTCGACTTGGTTCAAACTCAAAATCGTGAGTCGATCATGTTAATGTCCGGTTTAGAAAGTGTTTCGAGTTAGTTCAAACTCGGAAACGTTTAGTCCTTAAAGGGAGATCGGTCAATGTTACTAACTCTTTAATTATAGTTTACCAAGTGTTTCATCTTCGTTCTAACTTGGAATGTGGAGTTGACCATATTATTTCCTTGTTAGGAGATCGTCGAGTGTGATAGTGAATTCTTTGAGTCCAGTTTACCAAGTGTTTTGTCTTTGCTCTAAGTCTAACTAGAGAGTTGATCCCGTGTTAAATCCTTCAAAGAAGATCGTGAACATGAAGCTGAACTATTTAACCCTGGTTTAACAAGTTTTTCGACTTGGTTCTAACTCTAAATGGAGAGTTGATGATGTTATGTTCTTCAAAAGAGATCAGTGAATATGTTTGTGAAGGCTTTGAGTCCGGTTTAACAAGTGTTTCGACTTGATTCTACCATAGACTAGAGAGAAGATACATTAAGTCCTTCAAAAGAGATCGGTGGGGGGATAAAGAACTATTTGGGTTCGGTTTACCAAATGTTTCGACTTGGTTCAAACTCAGAATCATGAGTCGATCATGTTAACTCTTTGTGTCCGGTTAGAATGTGTTTCGAGTTGCTTCAAAGTCGGAAAGGAGAGTTGATCACGTTTAGTCCTTAAAGGGAGATCGATCAATGTGATAGTTAACTCTTTAATTCTAGTTTACCAAGTGTTTCATCTTCGTTCTATTTTGGAATGTGCAGTTGACCATATTATTTCCTTCTTAGGAGATCGTCGAACGTGATAGTGAATTCTTTGAGTCCAGTTTACCAAGTGTTTTGTCTTTGCTCTAAGTCAAACTAGAGAGTTGATCCCGTGTTAAATCCTTCAAAGAAGATCGTGAACATGAAGCTGAACTATTTAACTCCGGTTTACCAAGTTTTTCGACTTGGTTCTAACTCTAAATGGAGAGTTGATGATGTTATGTTCTTCAAAAGAGATCAGTGAATATGTTTGTGAAGGCTCTAAGTCCGGTTTAACAAGTGTTTCGACTTGGTTCTACCATAGACTAGAGAGATGATACATTAAGTCCTTCAAAAGAGATCGGTGATCGTGATAAAGACCTATTTGAGTTCGGTTTACCAAATGTTTTGACTTGGTTCAAACTCAGAATCGTGAGTCGATCATGTTAACTCCTTAGAAGAAGATCAGTGAACATTATGGTGGACTCTTTGTGTCCGGTTAATAAAGTGTTTCGAGTTAGTTCTAACTCAGAAAGGAGAGTTGATCACGTTTATTCCTTAAAGGGAGATCAGTCAATGTGATAGCTAATTCTTTAATTCTAGTTTACCAAGTGTTTCATCTTTGTTCTAACTGTGAATGTGGAGTTGACCATGTTATTTCCTTCTTAGGAGATCGTCGAACGTGATAGTAAATTCTTTGAGTCCAGTTTACCAAGTGTTTTGTCTTTTGCTCTAAGTCAAACTAGAGAGTTGATATCGTGTTAAATCCTTCAAAGAAGATCGTGAACATGATGCTGAACTATTTAACTCCGGTTTACCAAGTTTTTCGACTTGGTTCTAACTCTAAATGGAGAGTTGATGATGTTATGTTCTTCAAAGGAGATCATTGAATGTGTTTGTGAAGGCTTTGAGTCCGGTTTAACAAGTGTTTCGACTTGGTTCTACCATAGACTAGAGAGATGATACATTAAGTCCTTCAAAAGAGATCAGTAAAAGTGATAAAGAACTATTTAAGTTCTGTTTACCAAATGTTTCGACTTGGTTCAAACTTAGAATCGTGAGTCGATCAATGTTAACTCTTTGAACCGATTTCATATCACAAAGAATATAACCAACACATGCATCATAAAACAATTGCTTTGACTCAAGGGATTGGTTAACATGCAATTTTACAATTTCCCTAAACACACAATTTCGAAAGATTAAACATTTAGGCATTTTCTCCGATTTCCTTTATTCCTAGGGATTGGTTAACATGCAATTTTACAATTTCCCTAGAAAATATCATGGGACATGTAATCCTACCAAATTGAACCGATTTCATATCACAAAGAATATAACCAACACATGCATCATAAAACAATTGCTTTGACTCAAGACTTGATATTAATTTAATCAAATGAAATTAATTACCCTTGTTAATACTTAGCAAGGAAAAACAATTCAAGGCATGGAAGTACACAAAAGTCTCATTGCACAATTTTCATCATCATATTTATAAGCTTTCAGAAACAATCTCCAATAAATGGCACACAATACTAACATCAACAACAAGGCCACAGTTAAATCATAAAGCGAACAAGTTTTCACAATTGTAATTCACACTCAGAAGGCACTTAAAATTAGCCATGTTTGTGTTCTAAAATCTTGACAGTCATTTTTGAACTCACCACCTCATATCATAAAAATTCTATCTTATCTAACCTTGCTATTAGTGTAAAACTCCCTCATTTTCAAACAACATCAAATTATAACCTAATCGATCCAAGGACCGAAGTCAGGTCACATTTTGAAATAAAATCTTAGAACAACTTGGAGACAAAATTCAACACTAATTTGACATCCCATTCGTTTTCCAAAAGCATAAAATTTTCCAAGTACCGTTCCTTTTGAAAATCATAGGACTTACAGTTTTGTCCGAAACGAGAAACTATATGCAAACCCCAAATCTTACTACTTAGTAGTTCGAAATTTGATTTCCAACATAAACCCAGAGGTAAGAGAAGTTAATCATTTGGTTTTTGACAAATCACATTATGCTCACGAAGCGAGCCAAATTGAAACATGAAAATGTCGAACTTCTAGTTATGCAATCTTAATTGAGTTAATGAAAATATAGCCTTACACAACGGTTCATTTTAGCATACTCACTTCGAGACAATTAAGCACAATCAAACTTACATTCATTTACATCATAGGAGCAATCAATTCATAATGGAGGCATCAATCAAGTGCAACAATATTCAACAAGCAATCATTCAAATATTGTCCAGGGTATACTTACCACATTTAGGTCATATAAAAATTACTTTCTATATTCTAACAAGCTACTCAAACAATCAACCAAATTAAACTTAGTGCATGCATCCTAATTTAATAACAACCATGAGTTATTGTCGCCTCTTTCAGTGGTGATGAGTGATTGGGGTGATCAATCCCTCCTACTCATGCAACCAACCAATCAAGGTCACAAAAACTACTTCCCTTTCAATTTATAACTACCACATTAAAAGATTTCTAACGCAGTCCGGAGTGCGAAGGCGTCGTCACGGCTT
Source organism: Oxytropis ochrocephala (assembly GCA_020916435.1). Lineage (NCBI taxonomy): Eukaryota > Viridiplantae > Streptophyta > Magnoliopsida > Fabales > Fabaceae > Oxytropis > Oxytropis ochrocephala. The sequence continues at coordinate 80,418 of JAJHUT010000094.1, forward strand.
TCACTCCTTTGACGTCGTTAGAACTCTCTTAATCACACATACCGAATGATAATCTGATACCACGATCACGAACAGACAAAATCAATGCTACAATCACCAGTTACGCAGTTCAGTCACATATACATTAATAACGCAGTATAACTTTCAATCGTAATCCAACAAATAAGTCACAAGGCACGTCAATGAATGAACAAACCAACAAAAGTCACAGTAATCAATATCAACATAATTATGATTCAGAACGAGTACTAAGACTCGAGGATTAACAGACTCGACAACTTGGCCGGACGGACCGAACTGCTCTGATACCACTAATGTAACACCCCCCTCTATTTAATATTAATTAAACTAATAAAAATTAGAGTTTTCAAAATTTGTCCACGCACCTCAAAGAGGGTGATACATTTCATCAAAACATCGTCAAAACATAATTAAAAATTCAAACGCATCTAGTGCGTGAAATGCATAACATAGCCACGTGGTTAAACTCTCAAAAACCTGTTTAATGTTTACAGTAATCCAAAAATAGTTCACAGCAGCGGAAAAATAAAATTGAGTTCAACACGCTCAATACATAGTTTAATTCAGTTTAATCCATGACATAAGATAATAAATACTAAAACCCAAATCCCCGGTGTTACTAGATCAGAGCTGACACATAATCCCAATGGAGCCTAGACATCCTCACTCAGTATCACCTGCATGTCGCCACGAGAAAGCGAGCAACATAAAATGCTAGGGTGAGTCTCTTTACATAAATAATAACAAGTAAGATAAGCATTATAAGCAGAAAAGCATCTAGCAGTAATAACCCTTCACAATCAAGACATTTACCATTCCAAGTATATTACTAGAACAACAATCACAAATTAATTAAGTATCAACAGACATTCCATGAATGTATGAGTTTATGCATGTATGCAATATGCATGTGGATCCATCACCTTCGCTTTTTGCCCAATGGGCACTCTTCGCTTTGGCCAAAGCCCCCTTCGCTTTTTGGCCGAAGCCCTCTTCGCTTTATGCATATGCTTTATGCGACACTATGACAATGCAACATACACAATCAATTACCACCACATTCATTGTCACATCACTCAAAACATCACCACAACACAACTCGTCACTTTTGGCCGAAACCCCCTTCGCTTATTAACCCTTCGCTTTGGCCGAAGCCCACATCATTTATTAATTCAACACCTCAACATTAACTCACACTTTGTTGTCACTTCACCACACAATCTATTGATTAAATTAAGTCTCACTCATGGACTAAAACCCACCTAAGGCCCATTTTGACCCTCAACAGTTTAATTTAGTACCCAAGGGTTATCTCACACATTGTGATTAATTTGATATTTAGGGACTTATATTAACCTATTAGGATTAATTAGACACTAAGGGATTATTTTGGCATTAAGGGACCATTTTGAAATTCAAGGGACTATTTTGAAAATCAAGGGACTAAAACATCACTTAGACACTTTTGGGCACAACTAGGCAATCAATCAACATCATTAAATCTACACCTTCTCATATTTCTTCACATTGAATCATTTAATCAAACACACGGCATGCATATTTCACAACACATTTGTTTCCAACATAAGCATCATAGCATTTATCAATTTAATCAATCAAATACCACAACAAACAAATGATTAACACAAAATTCATACAACCAAACCATCCTAGGGCTATTCCACACACAACACATATCATACAAGTTATTATAGATATAAATGAGAATCCCCTAACCTTACGAACTACCGAGACGTTCCGAAACCCACGACCCGAACTTCACGAACTCGCTCCTAACTCGTCCAACCGCTTCGAAACCGGAAACCCAGCTACTCAAATACTCCAAAACCGAATTCTAGCAGCTCCTCTTACAAGTTCCTATGCTTCCCAAACTCGAAAATCAAGCTCCAAATTGCTAGTTATGGATTCTATTTTCTAGCTTGCCATCCCATCTATGGTTTCTTTGATAGACTTTGCTAAAATCTCAAACTTTCAGCTAGTTACATGACTAACAAAACAACCCCCGGACAACTGCGTTTTGCCTGAATTTCAGTGAACTACTCCCCTTCCTTCAAGCCTTACTAACTCCACGAAAATGCACAACAAAACTTAGTTACAACCCCAATCACCTTCTCCTAAACTTCCTCTACTATAATTATAAGGTTTAGCTTCAGATTTATCCTCATACAATGACATGCAATGAAGGGTTAGGTTTTAGGAAAAAGGGTTCCAAAACCTGTTTTAGAGCAAGGTTTCAGGTTTAAGTTCCATTTGCGGTGAGGGTCGTAATTACACGAGTAGAACGGAACCACGGTTGAAGGAACAGAAGTCAAATTCGGAATCAGCGGTGGATTTCGTGTGGGAAGGTGAAGTTTGGGGTTCAACCATGGAGGAGGGAGGAAGAACGCGTGGAAGGAGAAGCGGCGTGAGGTTTTTCTCCCCTGGCAAAGCATCGCGCGGAGGAGGAAGAAGAAGGAAGAGTGGGCGGGTTACGGTCCATTGGGCCACACGATGCAGTATGTTTGTTTACTAACAGGGGGTGCAAGAATCAGGGGTGGGCTGTATATGAGTAAAAGAGTAGAAATTCACCTCTACATCATTTTAAAACCCCCAATTTCACTACAACTCTTATTTTAATACCTCAATAGCTTAAAATAATGTTCTAAGGGAATAATATCTCAAACACTAATATTTTATAAAAACAAAATAAATAAATATAGATATGAATAACAATCATATATCACAAATAGCTTATAAAAATACATTTAAATTTAAAAATATATTTATTCAACTAATTTAATGGCTCAACCACACAATAAATCAAAATAACGTAATCTCACCAAATCAACTCCAAATAATTTCTAATAAAATTTGGGGCGTCACAACTCTCCCCCACTTAGAATATTTTCGTCCTCGAAAATCTAACTATCATGGACATTTAAACTTAAACACTCACCACCAACAAACACTAGATTTCTCGTAAAGCATCCTAAATAAAACGCTAACCTCTAAATGTAACCATCACTCCTTCGTAGGCTCCGAACACGCCAGGACAAACACTCTCCCGATATACTTCTCCTTCTTCGGTTTTGGATACTTGGTACTAATGTGCCCCAATTCCCCACAGTTGTAGCAAACCACACCCTGCTTCTCACACCTAGCAGCTACATGACCTTCCTTACCACACTTGAAACACTTGTTGACCATGCAATCTGGACTCTTATGCCTCGGCTTACCACACTTGTGACACACAATCCCCGCAGTAGCGTCTCCCCCACTTAGCTTTTTGCCCGAACTCCCCTCTCTCTTGCCCTTACCACCTGACACATCAGGTTTCCCACTAAACCGAGAACTCCGCTTCTCCTTCACTTATCTTGTACGAACGATTGCTATCCTCCTCGAAGATCTACGCTAAACTCATGAATCAACATCCCGTCTTCTTATCCCTCTAACCATCCTCCTCCAAGCCCTCTCGTATACACAACAGATCACACACCCTTCCCTATATTCTTACTCCCCAATTTGGTATTCTAATCTGTAGGTTGTCAAACTCCTACCCGACTACCCAACACAAGGAACAACAACAATTATGGCGGAGGCCCAACAACTAACAACCGTAATTAACACAACAATACCGGTCTCAACAATTATCACATATCAAATATTATTCACATCAATAATTACACAATCATAACAACAAAATTCAAGTTCAACCTATCCCACAATTAATCATTTTATTCAACGTTCAAATTATTTTTCTAAACTCAAAGTGCGAGAAAATTGCGCTACTATGTGTCTACTTTGGCGAATTACTTAAAATAGTAAAGCGACATCGATTTCAACAAATAAATACTTGTTGGAAAGCCACGGATGTGTAGTTTCGAATATGTCATTAAAGTTTCAAGCAGTGAGCCAATTAGTACAGTTTTGAAAGCAGATCCAAGCGGTTTTGAGACTTGACAGATTCTGTCCTCCTACTTCATTTCACACTAAACCGACTTAAACTTGACTAATTGGGATAAAACTCCAGCCCGAATAAAAGCATCTTGAGTATAGTTTCTAATGGAAAAGAATCGTTCAAACGGAGTTCATTTGAAGGCATAAAACTTGCCAAAAATCGAACCTACTCACAGATTGACTCTAGAAATTTGACTCGACTTTGGAGACTCATAACTGGAGCTACACAACTCCGAATTTAATGAAACTAGTGCCAAAACGACCGGCTTTAAGTCTATTTTCGAAATCACTCAGCCACATAATTTTTTGACTCAACCAAATAGTATCAGTTTTCAAAAGACTGAGACAGCGTCCAGAACGCACAGAATTTATACGCAAGTATGACTCATCATTATCAATCACTAAAACCAATTACAATCATCACATACTTATGCATTTCATCAAACTTCAAATAAGCATAATCAATCATGCAACTCCTAAACACACAATTTCGAAAGATTAAACATTTAGGCATTTTCTCCGATTTCCTTTATTCCTAGGGATTGGTTAACATGCAATTTTACAATTTCCCTAGAAAATATCATGGGACATGTAATCCTACCAAATTGAACCGATTTCATATCACAAAGAATATAACCAACACATGCATCATAAAACAATTGCTTTGACTCAAGACTTGATATTAATTTAATCAAATGAAATTAATTACCCTTGTTAATACTTAGCAAGGAAAAACAATTCAAGGCATGGAAGTACACAAAAGTCTCATTGCACAATTTTCATCATCATATTTATAAGCTTCGTAAAACAATCTCCAATAAATGGCACACAATACTAACATCAACAACAAGGCCACAGTTAAATCATAAAGAACAAGTTTTCACAATTGTAATTCACACTCGAAGGCACTTAAAATTAGCCATGTTTGTGTTCTAAAATCTTGTGATTATTTTTGAACTCACCTCCTCATATCATAAAAATTCTATCTTATCTAACCTTGCTATTAGTGTAAAACTCCTCATTTTCAAACAACATCAAATTATAACCTAATCGATCCAAGGACCAAGTCAGGTCACATTTTGAAATAAAATCTTAGAACAACTTGGAGACAAAATTCAACACTAATTTGACATCCCATTCGTTTTCCAAAAGCATAAAATTTTCCAAGTACAGTTCCTTTTGAAAATCATAGGACTTACAGTTTTGTCCGAAACGAGAAACTATATGCAAACCCAAATCTTACTACTTATTAGTTGAAATTTGATTTCCAACATAAACCCAGAGGTAAGAGAAGTTAATCATTTGGTTTTGACAAATCACATTATGCTCACTTAAAGCGAGCCAAATTGAAACATGAAAATGTCGAACTTCTAGTTATGCAATCTTAATTGAGTTAATGAAAATATAGCCTTACACAACGGTTCATTTTAGCATACTCACTTCGAGACAATTAAGCACAATCAAACTTACATTCATTTACATCATAGGAGCAATCAATTCATAATGGAGGCATCAATCAAGTGCAACAATATTCAACAAGCAATCATTCAAATATTGTCAGGTATACTTACCACATTTAGGTCATATAAAAATTACTTTCTATATTCTAACAAGCTACTCAAACAATCAACCAAATTAAACTTAGTGCATGCATCCTAATTTAATAACAACCATGAGTTATTGTCGCCTCTTTCAGTGGTGATGAGTGATTGGGGTGATCAATCCCTCCTACTCATGCAACCAACCAATCAAGGTCACAAAAACTACTTCCCTTTCAATTTATAACTACCACATTAAAAGATTTCTAACGTGATCGGAGTGAGAAGGCGTCGTCACGGCTTTCACTCCTTTGGCGTCGTTAGAACTCTCTTAATCACACATACCGAATAATACTGAGACAACGATCCACGAGCAGACAAAATCAATGCTACAATCACGATTCTGTGAGTCGGTCACATATACATTAATAACGCAGTATAACTTTCAATCGTAATCCAACAAATAAGTCACAAGGCACGTCAATGAATGAACAAACCAACAAAAGTCACAGTAATCAATATCAACATAATTATGATTCAGAACGAGTACTAAGACTCGAGGATTAACAGACTCGACAACTTGGCGGACGGACGAAGCGCTCTCGATACCACTAATGTAACACCCCCTCTATTTAATATTAATTAAACTAATAAAAATCAGAGTTTTTCAAAATTTGTCCACGCACCTCAAAGAGGGTGATACATTTCATCAAAACATCGTCAAAACATAATTAAAAATTCAAACGCATCTAGTGCGTGAAATGCATAACATAGCCACGTGGTTAAACCCTCAAAAACCTGTTTAATGTTTCTGATAATCCAAAAATAGTTCACATGTGGAAAAATAAAATTGAGTTCAACACGCTCAATACATAGTTTAATTCAGTTTAATCCATGACATAAGATAATAAATAATAAAACCCAAATCCCCGGTGTTACTAGATCAGAGCTGACACATAATCCCAATGGAGCCTAGACATCCTCACTCAGTATCACCTGCATGTCGCCACGAGAGCAGGCAACATAAAATGCTAGGGTGAGTCTCTTTACATAAATAATAACAAGTAAGATAAGCATTATAAGCGAGAAAAGCATCTAGCGATAATAACCCTTCACAATCAAGACATTTACCATTCCAAGTATATTACTAGAACAACAATCACAAATTAATTAAGTATCAACAGGCATTCCATGAATGTATGAGTTTATGCATGTATGCAATATGCATGTGGATCCATCACCTTCGCTTTTTGCCCGATGGGCACTCTTCGCTTTGGCGAAGCCCCTTCGCTTTTTGGCGAAGCCTCTTCGCTTTATGCATATGCTTTATGCGACACTATGACAATGCAACATACACAATCGATTACCACCACATTCATTGTCACATCACTCAAAACATCACCACAACACAACTCGTCACTTTTGGCCGAAGCCCCCTTCGCTTATTAACCCTTCGCTTTGGCCGAAGCCCACATCATTTATTAATTCAACACCTCAACATTAACTCACACTTTGTTGTCACTTCACCACACAATCTATTGATTAAATTAAGTCTCACTCATGGACTAAAACCCACCTAAGGCCCATTTTGACCCTCAACAGTTTAATTTAGTACCCAAGGGTTATTTCACACATTGTGATTAATTTGATATTTAGGGACTTATATTAACCTATTAGGATTAATTAGACACTAAGGGATTATTTTGGCATTAAGGGACCATTTTGAAATTCAAGGGACTATTTTGAAAATCAAGGGACTAAAACATCACTTAGACACTTTTGGGCACAACTAGGCAATCAATCAACATCATTAAATCTACACCTTCTCATATTTCTTCACATTGAATCATTTAATCAAACACACGGCATGCATATTTCACAACACATTTGTTTCCAACATAAGCATCATAGCATTTATCAATTTAATCAATCAAATACCACAACAAACAAATGATTAACACAAAATTCATACAACCAAACCATCCTAGGGCTATTCCACACACAACACATATCATACAAGTTTGTTCCTGGGTGTATTAGCAAATACGAGGACTGCCAACAGCAATTGGACTGCGGCCCGGCCCATCTCGTCGATCGGCCCCCGAACACGGCGCTTGAGCGCAATTCTCGCCGGCGGCGAAATCTTCGCAAAGCGGTCGGACCTCGCGGATATATACGCCATTCGCATATGGCATCAGTGCGTTCTCTAACCTTGTGCTATCGCGGCGACCTCTCACTAGATCGTCGAAGTGTCTTTGCGAGTACCACCCGAGGTATTCTGGCGTGAAGCGGGACCCGGTCCTTTCACCCATTCAACGATCGGCCACCACTAGGCGAAACATCAACTACTTCAACACTTCATTGGTCAAGGTACGATCAATTGGCGACCACGATGGGAGGCCCGTGCGCTATCCTACCTCATTCATGGCTCCACGCGGCCGCCCCGCGCGGGCCACTACTCGACTCAATCCTCGAGGCGAGAATCGCAGGCGAACCCGGGCGTGGCGCCGTCACGATCCACGAGTCTCGAGACTTCGCGGCAAGAGCCCGGTGCACAGCGGTCGCGGACCTATCCTCCAACAGATTCAACCGCCCGTTCACGGAGACTTGCCGCCGGCGATTGAAGCGGGCATTCGAGAACCTCTGCAGGACCATGTCACTCGAAGTCGTTTTGCGAGATCTGCGAGAACAAAAATCGGTGATCGCGCATCGAGACGCGCTCGTCTCGATCACGAAAAGAAGTCGATTCGGGCGCCGCGTCGTGCGAAGGCGGAGAACCCTACGCTCGCGCCCGGCCGGCGCGAAGACACCGCTCCCCTCCACGAAGGAGCATCTCGCCGGGAGAGCACCACCCATCGCTCTCCGGCAAGACGAAGCAGGGCGCATAGGTCGCCCCCGAGCAGGAACGCGCGTAGACGTCGTTCGATGTCCAATGACTATGAAGATTCTAGCTACCGTCCTGACACCGGTCGCTCACCCACCAGTACTCCTCCAATGAGTCGTCGGTCACGCGTCGGTCGAAGCGGATCTTGGGATTCTCGAGAAGAGCTGGAAGATTACAGAGATGGAAGAATCAGGGACGTTTCGCATCGGCCGAGGAGAGGCCAAAGCGAGCGACCCAGAAGGCCTCCTCAGCTTCCACCAACTGGCCCATCCGGAGGATTCTATGGAATCTGCGAGACGGCGAGGCATGCCTCGCAATGCAACCCTTTGGGTCGAACGGCATTCGAGAATGAACACGGCCCGTTCTCTCGGGAGATCGGGCGTTACAAAATTCGAGAGATCTCCGCAAGCCGCCCGATCTCAACAAGTTTGGCCGAGGAGATCGGACAAGCATCTCCGTTACTTCAATAATTACTGCTTTGTTATAGGGAATTGGGACCGACCATGAAATGCGAGCTTTTTCCCGATCCTTTGGGCGGTAGAGCATTGGAATGGTGGGAGTCTCTGCGACCCAATTCCATCTCCTCATGGGACGACTTGATCGAATATTCTTGTCTCACTACACCGCTAACATTTGCCAATATCGGTATGAAGAATACTTGGACTCTGTTGTTCAAGGAGATAATGAGCACGCCGAGGCGATTATATCGGCCGGTTCAACACCGAGGCCGAGTCCGTTAGTGACTTGTCGGACAAGGACAAGCTAAAATATACGAAGCGTGGTATTCGGCCAGGACCAGGTTCGTGAAGAATTCACTCTTAACCATTACCAAGATCTCGGCTACTTCTTAACAAGGGCTAACGTCCACATGGCGTATGAAGAAACCTTGGCGGCAAGAAAGGCCGTCCGTGCGACCTAAAGAAGAAAGCGATAAGCGGCCAAAAGGGCATGAAGGTCGCGCGACAATCGGTCGACTTTCGTGATAAGAAGTTCGATCATCGCACTCGGCTAAACACCTCTATTGCGCAGATCTATAGCGAGTGCCAAAACAATGAGTTTGTGGGAGTAAAGCGGCACGATAGTGCTCAAGAGGGGGCACGGCCAGGCTAAAAGATACTGCCAGTTACCACAAGAGCAAGGGCCATGATACTAACGTTGTATGGCCTCAAAGATGATATTGAAGAGCTCATTCGAAAAGCAAGGCGGGAAAGTATGTGAGGTCGGAGGAAGGCGGCCAACCCCCAGAGAAGCGGCGATCGATAGAGGGAAGGGTGCTCTAGTTGTTTCAAGCGCCCGAAGACAAAGGCCGGTCGAAGGCGAGAAGCTCCACGGTCGAAGTGCGTTAGCGTTGCAATGGTCATTCACGGTGAAACCCGTTGGACCGTAGAGAATCGAACAAAGCCACAAAAAGGAAGTGGGGCGAGCTCTCGATGGTCGGTTCAACATCGGTGATCCCACCGGTCTCGAAAGCAGACCCCCATCTCGTTTGGAGATAGCGACACGCGCGATGGCGAGCCAAGCGATTATGTTACGTTGGTAATCGAGGCGATTATGGCCATCACGAAGTTCAAAGAATTCTAGTCGACCGGGGTAGCTCGGCCGACATCATGTTTGAAGGTTTGATTGACAAGATCAAGGTTGATCGGAGCGAGATAATTCCCGAGCCGAGCCTACTCCCTAACGGGCTTCAATGGAGCGGTCACTACTACGGCTGGGACGATCGAACTCATGGTCACATTTGGTGGCGACATCGGAGATAGCACTTTATACGGGGACGGTCCGCACGGCGTTCCTCGTACTACTACCCTCAAATCGTGCTATCGATTGTATCATTGGTAGGCCGACCACTGGGCAAGCTAGAGGCCGTGGCGTCAAAGTACATCGAAGATGAAATTCTCTGATAAAGGCGACCCGTGTAGTTACCACGGCGGCCGACCTAGAAGCGGCAAGGCGAAGTCACGATGCATACCCGCAAATTTGCGATGAGGTAGACCTTGGCCCAAATGTTCAAAGCAACGGTGAAGGCCATCAAGTCAACATCAGCGATTTGGATGCTCGGTATGATCGGACGGCGACCGAGGATAACGATGATGACTTAGGCGAGAGCTTAAAAAGCGAGGTTGAAAAGGCGAGAACCTCATGGAGAGCTAATAGGCGTGCGGTTGGGAGACGACCCAACAAATATAGTCAAGCTCGGCGGCGACCTACGAGCAAGTGAAGCAAGACCTTGTGCAATGTTTGAGAGACTATCGACTGTTCGCATGGCGGAGCATCGAACATGCCCGGCATTCCTATCGAAGTAAGCACGCCATCAACTTTCAGTCGATGAAGGGGTCAGGCCGGTCGCTCAAAGAAGGCGTACTCAGAGCGAGGAAAAATCTCAAGCCGCTGCAAAGGCCGTTGAGGACCTCATAAAGGCCAATTTCATAGAAGAGATCAAATACACGACCTGGCTGTCCAATGTCGTGCTGGTTAAAAAGAAGAATGGAAAGTGGAGGATGTGTGTAGACTACACCGATCTAAATAAGGCATGCCCGAAGGATGCCTTCCCCGTACCCAACATTGACAAATTGGTCGATGGGGCCTCGGGCTACAAACTCTGTCTTTTCCGGACGCTTACTCTGGATACAATCCAGATCACGATGTATCCGCCCGATCGGCACAAGACGGCCTTCATGACCGATCGGGGAAATTTTCAGTACAAGGTGATGCCTTTCGGCCTCAAAAAGTTGGAGCGACCTACCAGCGAATGATGAACAAAATTTTCAAGAGGCAGATCGGTCGAATCTCAGAGGTGTATTTGGACGACATGATCATCAAAAGTGTAACCGACCCAGATCATGTGAGCGACCTCAGGGAAATATTTGAAGAAGCTAGGAAGAACTCACTCGATGAATCCAGAAGTGTACCTTTGGGGTGAGGTAGTGATTTTGGGCTTCCACATTGAAAGAGGATAGAAGCAAACCACGAGAAGTGCGGGCGGTCGCCGATATGAGGCCGCCTACGACTAAAAAGAGATACAACAACGGTGAATGGCATGGTGGCGCTCTGTCGAGTTCATTCCCAAAGCGGCACGCAAGTCGCTTCCTTTATTTAGGACTGGCCAAGAAAGAGGTGGATTTTGAGTGGAGTGACCAATGCCGGTGGCGTTGGATGAATTGAAGCAAGCTTTGACCAATCCGCCAATTATGACTAAGCGCTGCGGGCGAGACATTGTACACATACTTGGCTATCACGAAGAAGTTACGAGCGCGTGTTGGTCGGAGAATGCGGTGAAACAAAATCCGGTCTACTTTATTAGTAAAGTGTTGCAAGGGCCCAGAGCCGAGGTACCGAGAAAATAGAAGTTTGCTCTTGCACTCGATGTCGCTTTCGAAGGTTGAGGCCCTACCGTGGCCCACCAGTCGTGGTAAGGACCGTCGACCAATCGAGCAAGTCCTCCATCGGCCCCGGCTTTGGCGGGACGAATGATAAAGTGGGCGGTGGAACTCGGTGAGTTTGGCATTAAATTTGAATCGATCGGCCGCAAAAAGCGCGGTGTTGGGCGACTTTATAGGCTGAAATGACTCCTATCCCGAAGACCAAGTGAAACGACTGGATCTTGCACGGGCGGGTCGTCCAATATGAGGAGTGGGGTCGGCCTAATACTAGAGAATTCGAGAAGGCCTACTGTGGAAGTCTCTTTATCTTTTGCGTTCCACACTTGAACAATCGGGCCGAATATGAGGCATGCATCGCTCTATTACCGCGAGAGATTTTGGTGTCGGCCAAGTCGAGCTCGGATCGATTCCTTGCTTGTAGTCTCGCAGATTAAAGAATTATATGATGCTAAGGGCGGCGTCTTTGAAGAATTACCTAGCGAGTAAGAGAGCTTCTCAGCGGTTCGGCCGGTGAAGTAACTCATGTACCTCGGGCCAAAATGTCCAAAGCGGACATTCTATCGAAACTTGCGAGTCACGAAGACCCCGGGAATCACGAAGTTTGATCCGAGAAACTCTAAATCGGTAGCGTATCGACCAAGCCAAGTCGATCGTTGGCGTTACGTGTCGACGACAGATTTGATTGGATCACCCCTATCACGAGATACATTGTTGAAGGAAGAACCGAAGCGATCCGAAGCAAGCTAAGTTAGTCGGGCTCGAGGCGACCAAGTACTCGATTATAGAGGAAAGTTGTATAGAAGAGGATTCTCCTCTCCATTGTTAAGGTGCCTTACGTCGGTCGGCGAGCCATGTCTTGAGGACATTCATGAAGGTATTTGTGGGAGTCACCGGGCGCTCGTTCCATAGCTAAGAAGGCTCGGGGCGGCTATTATTGGCCGACCATGGGCGAGGATGCCAAGAAGCTCGTTCGAAGTGCAAGAAATGCCAAATGCATGCCGATGTCCACATTGCACCTTCCACGAGTTGCAAAGTCTTGTCTCACCTTGGCGTTCGCTTGGTGGGGCATGGATCTGCTAGGCCCGTTTCCACTGCTCCCGGGCGGTTCAAGTTCTTGATCGTGGCGGTAGATTATTTTACTAAGTGGGTGAGGCCGAGCCTCTTGCAACCATCACCTCGGCGAAAGTAAGCAAATTCTTGACGGTGTGTGTTTGCCCGTTTTGGGATCCTCAAAGAAGCGATAACGAGATAACGGCACCCGGTTCACAGACAAGAGATTGAGAGAAATGTTGGCCGACTTAGGGGTAAAGCGTTTCACCTCGGTCGAGCACCCTCGGACTAACGGCTGGTAGGCGGCCAGCGAGTAATTCTGCGTGGGTTGAAAGCGAAGACTCGATGAAGCGAAAGGGCGGGTCGAAGAAGCTGCGATCCGTTCTATGGGCTTACGGGGCGACCCCTCACTCAAGCATCGGGAGTCCCCGTTGAGCGGTATATGGGATCGATCTTTGTGATACCCATAGAGATGGGCGGGTGAATTGAGAACTTGAATCCCCTACGATGGCGACAACGACCAAGCTATTCGAGAAGAATTGGACCTAATTGAAGAAGCTGCGCACCCAAGCGTCACTAAGAGAGCAATTGATCAAATGAAGGTCGCGGCGGTACAATACTCGCGTGCAAAGAGAGACTTCATGGTTGGTCACTCGTTCTAAGGCGGGCGACGTAGGAAACAAGAATGCGCGCGAGGAAGCTCGCACCAAATTGGGAAGGTCCATACGGGGTCATCAACAAGGCGGAAAGGGGCTTACGAGTGGAAACCATGGATGGGCGACTATCCCCGAACATGGAATGCGAGAGAAACTTAGAAGATATTACGTTTGAATGTAATGAAAGATTTGAATGTAATGAGCGAGCGACCTATAGATGAAAGCGTGCAGCGCTCTTTTCCCATCGGGTTTTTACGAGAGGCGACCTTTAGAAATATGATGTGTTCTTTACTTTCGCAAGAATGTATGGCCCGGTCGCTCAAGGTTGCCGTGGCAAAGAGCGTCGAAGATTTATCAAAGTTAATCGGATCGTCAAAGCGATCTACCTCGAAACCATCGAAATGGCCGAGGTTGGATAACCCGCATACCAGTCGTCGAAGCGATGCGTGGCATGTGCCACCGAGCCGGCACAAGCGGCGGTCACCGAGTTGATTCGAGCAGCGCCATCGAAAATGGCCCAACAAGGTTAGGTCGTCGAAGCGATCTATATGAAGCGCCATCGAAGTGGCCCGAGGTTAAGTAATAACCCACAAACTTTAGGTCAACGAAACGATCTATATCGAGTGCCATCGAAAATGGCCCAAGGGTTAAGTTATAACCCATCGCGATAGGCCGTCGAAACGACCTACCTCAAGTGCCATCAAAATGGCTCAATCGAGTGCCATCGGAATGGCCCAATCGAGTGTCACCGAGTGGGCACCGTGTAGCAGGTAAGAAATGCCGAGCGACCTAGATTTAAAGTTCGTAAACTTAGAAAAATAAATGCGAAGCAATCAAATTTAAGTAAACAAGCAAATCAAACGGAAAGAAATTGTCATTACAAGCAAGGGGCCTTGGTCGGCCGAGCATCCACTAAATTGAAAATGCGCACGGCGGGGAAAATTGTTGTGCCCGAAGGCAAGTTAAACAGTTACAAGAATTACACCGCTCGCAGGCGGGCTTCAGAGGTTTCAGAAAAGAACGGTGGCCGGTCGAACAACGTTTCCATGTTCGTCTCTTTGCTCAGGCAGCATGATCTTGTTCTCCGCAACATAATGGGCGGGATTTATCATCTTATCATCAAAGTTGATTTTCAGATCCGCATTCAAGGCACGCGCCTGAGCAAGAGCGTTATAGAACTGCTCGATTGCTGCCTCCCGACCGGCCTGGGCAACCATTTGGATCTTCGCCTGCAGATCGGCATTCTCGGCCTCCAGCCTGGCCTTATCCTTCTCTACGGATTTAAGGTCGGTTTGGTATTCACACAGCAAAGAAGCTCCTTATTCCTCTTGGCGAGTTTGGCGGTCTCCTCGCCTCCCATTGAAAAGCTTCTTTCTTGGCCTTGGCAAGCTTGTCGTACTTCACCTGCAGCTCAGTCAAAGACTCCTTAGCAGCGCGAGCCCCTGCAAACAGAGATCATCCGGCTGTCAGTCGGTCGATCTAAGACAAAAGAAATAACGGACCGAAAAAATAAAGTACCTTGGCTTGACCCAAGCTCGGTCATGATCTTGTCTATCCCAAGCAAAGAAAAGCACTGGACCTCCATCGGCTTCTTCCTGAACCACTCGAGCTCGACCTGTCCTAGCTTCTCAAGAGAGAGAATAGGGAGGTCGGCCTTGGCGGAATCCATGTTCGGGTCGTCAAGCTTTATCCGCTTGGCGGAGCGATCGTCAGAGCGAGGAGCGGCCGAGCACCGGTTTTTCTTTGGACCTTTGGGAGTTGGGGGCACCTTGGAGGGCGATTCGGGGCATCCTGGCCGAGATCCGTCATACCTCTAGCTCACGGAATAGCGGCGGGGTTGAAGCCCGGCTCGATCACGGCCCGATTTTTACTGGCCATTCTTTACGCAAAATAACGAGTTATGAGTTAGAAGAAAAGATTGACATCAAAAATATAAAGGCAAAGTTCAAAAGCAAACCGATTTGGCCTCCGGTGCACGGCCCTCGTGCAAGACAAAGGGGCGGCAAGGTATGTCGCCCTTAGGATCGGGCGCATCATGCCCGCTTGGCGCTTTGATCATATCAAGAGCTGCAGTCGGCCTCCCAAGTCTTTGTGATATAAATGTAATCCCGGGCCGCTGCGAAGTGAGCCTCGTTCCACATGATGGGAAAGTAAGGGGCCCGAGCATTCCGTCCGGTTGAACCTCCGAAACGCGGCAATACCGGCCTCTTGGTGGGAGCGATCCAAAAATCTTGGCTTCTCCGGGCCGCTCCCAAGGATTCTGGTATGCTTTGAAGAACCGGTGATGGGTCTTACTGCATCTTAAAGGAGACTGCTCCCTCTTCTCTTTGTTTGCCTTCTCCCGAGAGCATTTCGGCTCAAAGAGAGTGAAGAAACGACATGATCGATCACCGTCCGACCCAGCTTAGTCGGAAGGACTTCAAAGGTCTTCGTAAACGCCCACGCATTAGGGTGAAGTTGGGAAGGAGCGACCCCAATGTGGCGCAGGACGTCGCGTTGAAATTCCGTAAAAGGAGGAGTAATATTCATCTTCTCGAACACGAGCCGATACATCGTGAACTTGAAGTTGGGAGAATAAGTGGCGATATCTTCGCCGTCCTTCATACCTCTCACCCTTCAGCCCGGTGAGTCGTCGGCGGCTCATGGTCGGTCAAAGCATCGTGGCAGCGGTAATAATGCTCTTATTTGAGCGAAGAGTTTCCGACACCCAAGACATGTCGATACATCTCGGGCTACATCGCTTGGACTTCGCCGACCGCCCGTTCGATCCTCCGATGTTTACCTCGACGAGCAGCAAGCGGGTTTGGGTGAACCGCTTCTTCCTCTTGGATTTCTGCAGCTCGGCCGCCTTCGGCCTCTACCATCTCCTCGTCCGCGGCTGGGACGGCACTCTGCGCTTCATCATCATCAATGATAATCACATCATCTTCCTCTCCTCCCTCCGCTCGAGAAACAGTGTCCTCTGGCGGTGGAGCGTTTACGCGCCCGCCGGAATGGGCGGACCTTGAGCCAGAGCTCTTTGAGCTGGTCGATCCTCGACCAGAAGAATGGGAACTCGAGCTCGTACTGCTCGAGGAACTGCTTGAAGAGCTAGAACCTTTGTCGCCCGAAGACGACTTAGACCCCGCCTCGTGGGGATTGGGCTCGCCCGGCCTCGACATATATGTAGCAAAGGATTGCGGTGGTTTTCCGGGAATACGGGCGGTCAGTTTCGTCCGTGGCATGCAAAAACACCTGTGATAGAGGGAGCGAGTCAGGTCGATCGAGCAGAACACTCATGAGAGGGGGCGATTTGGCCATCCCTCGACCTGACACCCCCTATCACGAGGCGTAGAAAAGTACGAAGCACTTTCAAGTAAAAACTCAAGTTTAAAAAGTAATGGGAGAGATCGATCCATACCTTAAACAGATGTTGTAGATCGGTCGCGAGTAGTCAGAAACAGCTATGAATGCAAGTCGGCGGCAGACGAGTCGGTCGCTGGCAGAGCAATTCTTGGAAGTGTGAGAAATGAACTCAGCAGAAGGGCTATTTATAGCGCGGATTCCTGGCGCGAAGGGGACCGGGATACGAGCGTCTGGCGTTCGTCTTCTCACCAATGGCTGCCTCCAGACAACCTCGGAGACACCAAACGTCACGTCTTAAATGTCAGTAAAGACCAACCGTCACGACAGCACGGCCGATGGTTGACAAGCGGTCGACACCGCCCTACGGAGAAAGCAAACGGCCGCGTCCGTTTTGTCAAGATAACTTCACTCCTGGGGGCATCGATTCAAGCCTCAGCCCGCTCTTAAGCGACCTAGGCTTGGGGGGCAACTGTTCCTGGGTGTATTAGCAAATACGAGGACTGCCAACAGCAATTGGACCTGCGGCCCAGCCCATCTCGATCGGCCCAAACACGCTGCTTGGAGCGCAATTCTCGCCGGCCGAAATCTTCGCAAAACGGTCGGACCTCGCAGTATATATACGCCATTCGCATATGGCATCAGGTACGTTCTCTAACCTTGTGCTATCCGCGGCGACCTCTCACTAGATCGTCGGAGTGTCTTTGCAGGTACCACCCGAGGTATTCTACGCGTGAAGCCAGGACCGGTCCTTTCACCCATTCAACGACCGGCCCACTAGACGAAACATCAACTACTTCAACACTTCATTGGTCAAGGTACGATCAAAGTTATTATAGATATAAATGAGAATCCCCTAACCTTACGAACATCGAGGCGTTCCGAAACCCACGACCGAACTTCACGAACTCGCTCCTAACTCGTCCAACCGCTTCAAAGCAGGAAACCAATTTACTCAAATACTCCAAAACCGAATTCTAGCAGCTCCTCTTACAAGTTCCTATGCTTCCCAAACTCGAAAATCAAGCTCCAAATTGCTAGTTATGGATTCTATTTTCTAGCTTGCCATCCCATCTATGGTTTCTTTGATAGACTTTGCTAAAATCTCAAACTTTCAGCTAGTTACATGACTAACAAAACAACCCCGGACAACTGCGTTTTGCCCGAATTTCAAAGAACTACTCCCCTTCCTTCAAGCCTTACTAACTCCACGAAAATGCACAACAAAACTTAGTTACAACCCCAATCACCTTCTCCTAAACTTCCTCTACTATAATTATAAGGTTTAGCTTGATTTATCCTCATACAATGACATGCAATGAAGGGTTAGGTTTTAGGAAAAAGGGTTCCAAAACTGTTTTAGAGCAAGGTTTTGGGTTTAAGTTCCATTTGCGGTGAGGGTCGTAATTACACGAGTAGAAGCGGAACCACGGTTGAAGGAAGAAGTCAAATTCGGAATCGTGCGGCGGATTTCGTATGGGAAGGTGAAGTTTGGGGTTCAACCATGGAGGAGGGAGGAAGAACGCGTGGAAGGAGAACGGCGTGAGGGTTTTTCTCCCTCTGTTGCAGCATCGCGCGGAGGAAGAAGAAGGAAGAGTGGGCCGGGTTCTGGTCCATTGGGCCACACGGTCTGGTATGTTTGTTTACTAACGAGGGTGCAAGAATCAGGGGTGGGCTGTATACGAGTAAAAGAGTAGAAATTCACCTCTACATCATTTTAAAACCCCCAATTTCACTACAACTCTTATTTTAATACCTCAATAGCTTAAAATAATGTTCTAAGGGAATAATATCGCAAACACTAATATTTTATAAAAACAAAATAAATAAATATAGATATGAATAACAATCATATATCACAAATAGCTTATAAAAATACATTTAAATATAAAAATATATTTATTCAACTAATTTAATGGCTCAACCACACAATAAATCAAAATAACGTAATCTCACCAAATCAACTCCAAATAATTTCTAATAAAATTTGGGGCGTCACATTCGTTCTATTTTGGAATGTGCAGTTGACCATATTATTTCCTTCTTAGGAGATCGTCGAACGTGATAGTGAATTCTTTGAGTCCAGTTTACCAAGTGTTTTGTCTTTGCTCTAAGTCAAACTAGAGAGTTGATCCCGTGTTAAATCCTTCAAAGAAGATCGTGAACATGAAGCTGAACTATTTAACTCCGGTTTACCAAGTTTTTCGACTTGGTTCTAACTCTAAATGAAGAGTTGATGATGTTATGTTCTTCAAAAGAGATCAGTGAATATGTTTGTGAAGGCTCTGAGTCCGGTTTAACAAGTGTTTCGACTTGGTTCTACCATAGACAAGTGAGATGATACATTAAGTCCTTCAAAAGAGATCGGTGATCGTGATAAAGAACTATTTGAGTTCGGTTTACCAAATGTTTTGACTTGGTTCAAACTCAGAATCGTGAGTCGATCATGTTAACTCTTTGTGTCCGGTTTAGAAAGTGTTTCGAGTTAGTTCAAACTCGGAAAGGAGAGTTGTTCACGTTTAGTCCTTAAAGGGAGATCGGTCAATGTGATAGTTAACTCTTTAATTCTAGTTTACCAAGTGATTCATCTTCGTTCTAACTTGGAATGTGGAGTTGACCATATTATTTCCTTCTTAGGAGATTGTCGAACGTGATAGTGAATTCTTTGAGTCCAGTTTACCAAGTGTTTTGTCTTTGCTCTAAGTCAAACTAGAGAGTTGATCCCGTGTTAAATCCTTCAAAGAAGATCGTGAACATGAAGCTGAACTATTTAACTCCGGTTTACCAAGTTTTTCGACTTGGTTCTAACTCTAAATGGGGAGTTGATGATGTTATGTTCTTCAAAAGAGATCAGTGAATATGTTTGTGAAGGCTTTGAGTCCGGTTTAACAAGTGTTTCGACTTGGTTCTACGATAGACTAGACAGATGATACATTAAGTCCTTCAAAAGAGATCGGTGATCGTGATAAAGAACTATTTGAGTTCGGTTTACCAAATGTTTCGACTTAGTTCAAACTCAGAATCGTGAGTCGATCATGTTAACTCCTTAGAAGAAGATCAGTGAATGTTATGGTGGACTCTTTGTGTCCGGTTTAGAAAGTGTTTCGAGTTAGTTCTAACTTTCGGAAAGGAGAAGTTGATCACGTTTAGTCCTTAAAGGAGATCGGTCAATGTGATAGTTAACTCTTTAATTCTAGTTTACCAAGTGTTTCATCTTTGTTCTAACTTTCGGAATGTGGAGTTGAACAGTGTTAAATCCTTCAAAGAAGATCGTGAACATGAAGTTTGAACTATTTAACTCCGGTTTACCAAGTTTTTCAACTTGGTTCTAACTCTAAATGGAGAGTTGATGATGTTATGTTCTTCAAAAGAGATCGGTGAATATGTTTGTGAAGGCTTTGAGTCAGGTTTAACAAGTGTTTTCGACTTGGTTCTACGATAGACTAGGCGGATGATACATTAAGTCCTTCAAAAGAGATCGGTGATCGTGATAAAGAACTATTTGAGTTCGGTTTACCAAATGTTTCGACTTGGTTCAAACTCAGAATCGTGAGTCGATCATGTTAACTCCTTAGAAGAAGATCAGTGAACGTTATGGTGGACTCTTTGTGTCCGGTTTAGAAAGTGTTTCGAGTTAGTTCTAACTCGGAAAGGAGAGTTGATCACGTTTAGTCCTTAAAGGGAGATCGGTCAATGTGATAGTTAACTCTTTAATTCTAGTTTACCAAGTGTTTCATCTTTGTTCTAACTTTCGGAATGTGGAGTTGAACCCTGTGTTAAATCCTTCAAAGAAGATCGTGAACATGAAGCTGAACTATTTAACTCCGGTTTACCAAGTTTTTCGACTTGGTTCTAACTCTAAATGGAGAGTTGATGATGTTATGTTCTTCAAATGAGATCAGTGAATGTGTTTGTGAAGGCATTTAGTCCGGTTTAACAAGTGTTTCGACTTGGTTCTACGTGATAGACTAGAGAGATGATACATTAAGTCCTTCAAAAGAGATGGTGGGTGAGCGTGATAAAGAACTATTTGAGTTCGGTTTACCAAATGTTTAGACTTAGTTCAAACTTCAGAATCGTGAGTCGATCATGTTAACTCCTTAGAAGAAGATCGATCATGTTAACTCTTTGTGTCCGGTTTAGAAAGTGTTTCGAGTTAGTTCAAACTCGGAAAGGAGAGTTGTTCACGTTTAGTCCTTAAAGGGAGATCGGTCAATGTGATAGTTAACTCTTTAATTCTAGTTTACCAAGTGATTCATCTTCGTTCTAACTTGGAATGTGGAGTTGACCATATCATTCCTTCTTAGGAGATTGTCGAACGTGATAGTGAATTCTTTGAGTCCAGTTTACCAAGTGTTTTGTCTTTGCTCTAAGTCAAACTAGAGAGTTGATCCCGTGTTAAATCCTTCAAAGAAGATCGTGAACATGAAGCTGAACTATTTAACTCCGGTTTACAAAGTTTTTCGACCTGGTTCTAACTCTAAATGGGGAGTTGATGATGTTATGTTCTTCAAAAGAGATCAGTGAATATGTTTGTGAAGGCTTTGAGTCCGGTTTAACAAGTGTTTCGACTTGGTTCTACGATAGACTAGACAGATGATACATTAAGTCCTTCAAAAGAGATCGGTGATCGTGATAAAGAACTATTTGAGTTCGGTTTACCAAATGTTTCGACTTGGTTCAATCTCAGAATCGTGAGTCGATCATGTTAACTCCTTAGAAGAAGATTAGTGAACGTTATGGTGGACTCTTTGTGTCCGGTTTAGAAAGTGTTTCGAGTTAGTTCTAACTCGGAAAGGAGAGTTGATCACGTTTAGTCCTTAAAGGGAGATCGGTCAATGTGATAGTTAACTCTTTAATTCTAGTTTACCAAGTGTTTCATCTTTGTTCTAACTTCGGAATGTGGAGTTGAACCCAGTGTTAAATCCTTCAAAGAAGATCGTGAACTTCCAAAAGATCGTGAACTGAACTATTTACTCTCGGTTTACCAAGTTTTTCGACTTGGTTCTAACTCTAAATGGAGAGTTGATGATGTTATGTTCTTCAAATGAGATCGGTGAATGTGTTTGTGAAGGCTTTGAGTCAGGTTTAACAAGTGTTTCGACTTGGTTCTACCATAGACTAGAGAGATGATACATTAAGTCCTTCAAAAGAGATCGGTGAGCGTGATAAAGAACTATTTGAGTTCGTTTACCAAATGTTTCGACTTGGTTCAAACTCGAGAATCGTGAGTCGATCATGTTAACTCTTAGAAGAAGATTGTGTTATGGTGGACTTAGAAAGTGTTTGGTTTAGTTTGAGTTAGTTCTCGGAAAGGAGAGTTGATCACGTTTAGTCCTTAAAGGGAGATCGGTCAATGTGATAGTTAACTCTTTAATTCTAGTTTACCAAGTGTTTCATCTTCGTTCTAACTTGGAATGTGGAGTTGACCATATTATTTCCTTCTTAGGAGATTGTCGAACGTGATAGTGAATTCTTTGAGTCGGTTTACCAAGTGTTTTGTCTTTGCTCTAAGTCAAACTAGAGAGTTGATCCGTGTTAAATCCTTCAAAGAAGATCGTGAACATGAAGCTGAACTATTTAACTCCGGTTTACCAAGTTTTTCGACTTGGTTCTAACTCTAAATGGAGAGTTGATGATGTTATGTTCTTCAAAAGAGATCAGTGAATATGTTTGTGAAGGCTTTGAGTCCGGTTTAACAAGTGTTTCGACTTGGTTCTACGATAGACTAGACAGATGATACATTAAGTCCTTCAAAAGAGATCGGTGATCGTGATAAAGAACTATTTGAGTTCGGTTTACCAAATGTTTCGACTTGGTTCAAACTCAGAATCGTGAGTCGATCATGTTAACTCCTTAGAAGAAGATCAGTGAACGTTATGGTGGACTCTTTGTGTCCGGTTTAGAAAGTGTTTCGAGTTAGTTCTAACTCGGAAAGGAGAGTTGATCACGTTTAGTCCTTAAAGGGAGATCGGTCAATGTGATAGTTAACTCTTTAATTCTAGTTTACCAAGTGTTTCATCTTTGTTCTAACTCGGAATGTGGAGTTGAACCCGTGTTAAATCCTTCAAAGAAGATCGTGAACATGAAGCTGAACTATTTAACTCCGGTTTACCAAGTTTTTCGACTTGGTTCTAACTCTAAATGGAGAGTTGATGATGTTATGTTCTTCAAATGAGATCAGTGAATGTGTTTGTGAAGGCATTTAGTCCGGTTTAACAAGTGTTTCGACTTGGTTCTACCATAGACTAGAGAGATGATACATTAAGTCCTTCAAAAGAGATCGGTCAACGTGATAAAGAACTATTTGAGTTCGGTTTACCAAATGTTTCGACTTGGTTCAAACTCAGAATCGTGAGTCGATCATGTTAACTCTTTGTGTCCGGTTTAGAAAGTGTTTCGAGTTAGTTCAAACTCGGAAAGGAGAGTTGTTCACGTTTAGTCCTTAAAGGGAGATCGGTCAATGTGATAGTTAACTCTTTAATTCTAGTTTACCAAGTGATTCATCTTCGTTCTAACTTGGAATGTGGAGTTGACCATATTATTTCCTTCTTAGGAGATTGTCGAACGTGATAGTGAATTCTTTGAGTGCAGTTTACCAAGTGTTTTGTCTTTGCTCTAAGTCAAACTAAAGAGTTGATCCCGTGTTAAATCCTTCAAAGAAGATCGTGAACATGAAGTTGAACTATTTAACTCCGGTTTACCAAGTTTTTCGACTTGGTTCTAACTCTAAATGGGGAGTTGATGATGTTATGTTCTTCAAAAGAGATCAGTGAATATGTTTGTGAAGGCTTTGAGTCCGGTTTAACAAGTGTTTCGACTTGGTTCTACGATAGACTAGACAGATGATACATTAAGTCCTTCAAAAGAGATCGGTGATCGTGATAAAGAACTATTTGAGTTCGGTTTACCAAATGTTTCGACTTGGTTCAATCTCAGAATCGTGAGTCGATCATGTTAACTCCTTAGAAGAAGATTAGTGAAGCGTTATGGTGGACTCTTTTGTTAAAGGAGGTTTAGAAAGTGTTTGAGTTAGTTCTAACTCGGAAAGGAGAGAGTTGATCACGTTTAGTCCTTAAAGGGAGATCGGTCAATGTGATAGTTAACTCTTTAATTCTAGTTTACCAAGTGTTTCATCTTTGTTCTAACTCGGAATGTGGAGTTGAACCCGTGTTAAATCCTTCAAAGAAGATCGTGAACATGAAGCTGAACTATTTAACTCCGGTTTACCAAGTTTTTCGACTTGGTTCTAACTCTAAATGGAGAGTTGATGATGTTATGTTCTTCAAATGAGATCAGTGAATGTGTTTGTGAAGGCATTTAGTCCGGTTTAACAAGTGTTTCGACTTGGTTCTACCATAGACTAGAGAGATGATACATTAAGTCCTTCAAAAGAGATCGGTCAACGTGATAAAGAACTATTTGAGTTCGGTTTACCAAATGTTTCGACTTGGTTCAAACTCAGAATCGTGAGTCGATCATGTTAACTCTTTGTGTCCGGTTTAGAAAGTGTTTCGAGTTAGTTCAAACTCGGAAAGGAGAGTTGTTCACGTTTAGTCCTTAAAGGGAGATCGGTCAATGTGATAGTTAACTCTTTAATTCTAGTTTACCAAGTGATTCATCTTCGTTCTAACTTGGAATGTGGAGTTGACCATATTATTTCCTTCTTAGGAGATTGTCGAACGTGATAGTGAATTCTTTGAGTCGTTTACCAAGTGTTTTGTCTTTGCTCTAAGTCAAACTAGAGAGTTGATCCCGTGTTAAATCCTTCAAAGAAGATCGTGAACATGAAGCTGAACTATTTAACTCCGGTTTACCAAGTTTTTCGACTTGGTTCTAACTCTAAATGGGGAGTTGATGATGTTATGTTCTTCAAAAGAGATCGGTGAATATTTTTGTGAAGGCTTTGAGTCCGGTTTAACAAGTGTTTCGACTTGGTTCTACGATAGACTAGACAGATGATACATTAAGTCCTTCAAAAGAGATCGGTGATCGTGATAAAGAACTATTTGAGTTCGGTTTACCAAATGTTTCGACTTGGTTCAAACTCAGAATCGTGAGTCGATCATGTTAACTCCTTAGAAGAAGATCAGTGAACGTTATGGTGGACTCTTTGTGTCCGGTTAGAAAGTGTTTCGAGTTAGTTCTAACTCGGAAAGGAGAGTTGATCACGTTTAGTCCTTAAAGGAAGATCGGTCAATGTGATAGTTAACTCTTTAATTCTAGTTTACCAAGTGTTTCATCTTTGTTGTAACTCGGAATGTGGAGTTGAACCCGTGTTAAATCCTTCAAAGAAGATCGTGAACATGAAGCTGAACTATTTAACTCCGGTTTACCAAGTTTTTCGACTTGGTTCTAACTCTAAATGGAGAGTTGATGATGTTATGTTCTTCAAATGAGATCAGTGAAGTGAATGTGTTTGTGAAGGCATTTAGTCCGGTTTAACAAGTGTTTCGACACATTAAGTCCTTCAAAATAGATCGGTCAACGTGATAAAGAACTATTTGAGTTCGGTTTACCAAATGTTTCGACTTGGTTCAAACTTCGAGAATCGTCGAGAATCGTGAGTCGATCATGTTAACTCTTTGTGTCCGGTTTAGAAAGTGTTTCGAGTTAGTTCAAACTCGGAAAGGAGAGTTGTTCACGTTTAGTCCTTAAAGGGAGATCGGTCAATGTGATAGTTAACTCTTTAATTCTAGTTTACCAAGTGATTCATCTTTCGTTCTAACTTGGAATGTGGAGTTGACCATATTATTTCCTTCTTAGGAGATTGTCGAGCGTGATAGTGAATTCTTTGAGTCGGTTTACCAAGTGTTTTGTCTTTGCTCTAAGTCAAACTAGAGAGTTGATCCCGTGTTAAATCCTTCAAAGAAGATCGTGAACATGAAGTTGAACTATTTAACTCCGGTTTACCAAGTTTTTCGACTTGGTTCTAACTCTAAATGGGGAGTTGATGATGTTATGTTCTTCAAAAGAGATCAGTGAATATGTTTGTGAAGGCTTTGAGTCCGGTTTAACAAGTGTTTCGACTTGGTTCTACGATAGACTAGACAGATGATACATTAAGTCCTTCAAAAGAGATCGGTGATCGTGATAAAGAACTATTTGAGTTCGGTTTACCAAATGTTTCGACTTGGTTCAAACTCAGAATCGTGAGTCGATCATGTTAACTCCTTAGAAGAAGATCAGTGAACGTTATGGTGGACTCTTTGTGTCCGGTTTAGAAAGTGTTTCGAGTTAGTTCTAACTCGGAAAGGAGAGTTGATCACGTTTAGTCCTTAAAGGGAGATCGGTCAATGTGATAGTTAACTCTTTAATTCTAGTTTACCAAGTGTTTCATCTTTGTTCTAACTTTCGGAATGTGGAGTTGAACCGTGTTAAATCCTTCAAAGAAGATCGTGAACATGAAAGTGAACTATTTAACTCCGGTTTACCAAGTTTTTCGACTTGGTTCTAACTCTAAATGGAGAGTTGATGATGTTATGTTCTTCAAATGAGATCAGTGAATGTGTTTGTGAAGGCATTTAGTCCGGTTTAACAAGTGTTTCGACTTGGTTCTACCATAGACTAGAGAGATGATACATTAAGTCCTTCAAAAGAGATCGGTCAACGTGATAAAGAACTATTTGAGTTCGGTTTACCAAATGTTCAAACTCGACTTGGTTCAAACTCGAAAGAATCGTGAGTCGATCATGTTAACTCTTTGTGTCCGGTTTAGAAAGTGTTTCGAGTTAGTTCAAACTCGGAAAGGAGAGTTGTTCACGTTTAGTCCTTAAAGGGAGATCGGTCAATGTGATAGTTAACTCTTTAATTCTAGTTTACCAAGTGATTCATCTTCGTTCTAACTTGGAATGTGGAGTTGACCATATTATTTCCTTCTTAGGAGATTGTCGAACGTGATAGTGAATTCTTTGAGTCGATTTACCAAGTGTTTTGTCTTTGCTCTAAGTCAAACTAGAGAGTTGATTCAGTGTTAAATCCTTCAAAGAAGATCGTGAACATGAAGTTGAACTATTTAACTCTCGGTTTACCAAGTTTTTCGACTTGGTTCTAACTCTAAATGGGGAGTTGATGATGTTATGTTCTTCAAAAGAGATCAGTGAATATGTTTGTGAAGGCTTTGAGTCCGGTTTAACAAGTGTTTCGACTTGGTTCTACGATAGACTAGACAGATGATACATTAAGTCCTTCAAAAGAGATCGGTGATCGTGATAAAGAACTATTTGAGTTCGGTTTACCAAATGTTTCGACTTGGTTCAAACTCAGAATCGTGAGTCGATCATGTTAACTCCTTAGAAGAAGATCAGTGAACGTTATGGTGGACTCTTTGTGTCAGGTTTAGAAAGTGTTTGAGTTAGTTCTAACTTTCGGAAAGGAGAGTTGATCACGTTTAGTCCTTAAAGGGAGATCGGTCAATGTGATAGTTAACTCTTTAATTCTAGTTTACCAAGTGTTTCATCTTTGTTGTAACTCGGAATGTGGAGTTGAACCCGTGTTAAATCCTTCAAAGAAGATCGTGAACATGAAAAGTGAACTATTTAACTCCGGTTTACCAAGTTTTTCGACTTGGTTCTAACTCTAAATGGAGAGTTGATGATGTTATGTTCTTCAAATGAGATCAGTGAATGTGTTTGTGAAGGCATTTAGTCCGGTTTAACAAGTGTTTCGACTTGGTTCTACCATAGACTAGAGAGATGATACATTAAGTCCTTCAAAAGAGATCGGTCAACGTGATAAAGAACTATTTGAGTTCGGTTTACCAAATGTTTCGACTTGGTTCAAACTCAGAATCGTGAGTCGATCATGTTAACTCTTTGTGTCCGGTTTAGAAAGTGTTTCGAGTTAGTTCAAACTCGGAAAGGAGAGTTGTTCACGTTTAGTCCTTAAAGGGAGATCGGTCAATGTGATAGTTAACTCTTTAATTCTAGTTTACCAAGTGATTCATCTTCGTTCTAACTTGGAATGTGGAGTTGACCATATTATTTCCTTCTTAGGAGATTGTCGAACGTGATAGTGAATTCTTTGAGTCCAGTTTACCAAGTGTTTTGTCTTTGCTCTAAGTCAAACTAGAGAGTTGATCCCGTGTTAAATCCTTCAAAGAAGATCGTGAACATGAAGCTGAACTATTTAACTCCGGTTTACCAAGTTTTTCGACTTGGTTCTAACTCTAAATGGGGAGTTGATGATGTTATGTTCTTCAAAAGAGATCGGTGAATATTTTTGTGAAGGCTTTGAGTCCGGTTTAACAAGTGTTTCGACTTGGTTCTACGATAGACTAGACAGATGATACATTAAGTCCTTCAAAAGAGATCGGTGATCGTGATAAAGAACTATTTGAGTTCGGTTTACCAAATGTTTCGACTTGGTTCAAACTCAGAATCGTGAGTCGATCATGTTAACTCCTTAGAAGAAGATCAGTGAACGTTATGGTGGACTCTTTGTGTCCGGTTAGAAAGTGTTTGAGTTAGTTCTAACTTTCGGAAAGGAGAAGTTGATCACGTTTAGTCCTTAAAGGAGATCGGTCAATGTGATAGTTAACTCTTTAATTCTAGTTTACCAAGTGTTTCATCTTTGTTGTAACTCGGAATGTGGAGTTGAACGTGTTAAATCCTTCAAAGAAGATCGTGAACATGAAGTGAACTATTTAACTCGGTTTACCAAGTTTTTCGACTTGGTTCTAACTCTAAATGGAGAGTTGATGATGTTATGTTCTTCAAATGAGATCGGTGAATGTGTTTGTGAAGGCATTTAGTCAGGTTTAACAAGTGTTTCGACTTGGTTCTACCATAGACTAGAGAGATGATACATTAAGTCCTTCAAAAGAGATCGGTCAGCGTGATAAAGAACTATTTGAGTTCGGTTTACCAAATGTTTCGACTTGGTTCAAGCTCGAGAATCGTGAGTCGATCATGTTAACTCTTTGTGTCAGGTTTAGAAAGTGTTTGAGTTAGTTCAAACTCGGAAAGGAGAGTTGTTCACGTTTAGTCCTTAAAGGAGATCGGTCAATGTGATAGTTAACTCTTTAATTCTAGTTTACCAAGTGATTCATCTTCGTTCTAACTTGGAATGTGGAGTTGACCATATTATTTCCTTCTTAGGAGATTGTCGAGCGTGATAGTGAATTCTTTGAGTCGATTTACCAAGTGTTTTGTCTTTGCTCTAAGTCAAACTAGAGAGTTGATCCCGTGTTACATCCTTCAAAGAAGATCGTGAACATGAAGTTGAACTATTTAACTCCGGTTTACCAAGTTTTTCGACTTGGTTCTAACTCTAAAATGTGAGTTGATGATGTTATGTTCTTCAAAAGAGATCGGTGAATATGTTTGTGAAGGCTTTGAGTCGGTTTAACAAGTGTTTCGACTTGGTTCTACGATAGACTAGGCGGATGATACATTAAGTCCTTCAAAAGAGATCGGTGATCGTGATAAAGAACTATTTGAGTTCGGTTTACCAAATGTTTCGACTTGGTTCAAACTCAGAATCGTGAGTCGATCATGTTAACTCCTTAGAAGAAGATCGGTGAACGTTATGGTGGACTCTTTGTGTCCGGTTTAGAAAGTGTTTCGAGTTAGTTCTAACTCGGAAAGGAGAGTTGATCACGTTTAGTCCTTAAAGGGATATCGGTCAATGTGATAGTTAACTCTTTAATTCTAGTTTACCAAGTGTTTCATCTTTGTTCTAACTCGGAATGTGGAGTTGAACCCGTGTTAAATCCTTCAAAGAAGATCGTGAACATGGTGAACTATTTAACTCCGGTTTACCAAGTTTTTCGACTTGGTTCTAACTCTAAATGGAGAGTTGATGATGTTATGTTCTTCAAATGAGATCAGTGAATGTGTTTGTGAAGGCATTTAGTCCGGTTTAACAAGTGTTTCGACTTGGTTCTACGATAGACTAGACAGATGATACATTAAGTCCTTCAAAAGAGATCGGTCAGCGTGATAAAGAACTATTTGAGTTCGGTTTACCAAATGTTTCGACTTGGTTCAAAACTCGAGAATCGTGAGTCGATCATGTTAACTCTTTGTGTCAGGTTTAGAAAGTGTTTGAGTTAGTTCAAACTCGGAAAGGAGAGTTGTTCACGTTTAGTCCTTAAAGGAGATCGGTCAATGTGATAGTTAACTCTTTAATTCTAGTTTACCAAGTGATTCATCTTCGTTCTAACTTGGAATGTGGAGTTGACCATATTATTTCCTTCTTAGGAGATTGTCGAGCGTGATAGTGAATTCTTTGAGTCGATTTACCAAGTGTTTTGTCTTTGCTCTAAGTCAAACTAGAGAGTTGATCCGTGTTAAATCCTTCAAAGAAGATCGTGAACATGAAGCTGAACTATTTAACTCCGGTTTACCAAGTTTTTCGACTTGGTTCTAACTCTAAATGGGGAGTTGATGATGTTATGTTCTTCAAAAGAGATCAGTGAATATGTTTGTGAAGGCTTTGAGTCAGGTTTAACAAGTGTTTGACTTGGTTTCTACGATAGACTAGGCGGATGATACATTAAGTCCTTCAAAAGAGATCGGTGATCGTGATAAAGAACTATTTGAGTTCGGTTTGCAAATGTTTCGACTTGGTTCAAACTCGAGAATCGTGAGTCGATCATGTTAACTCCTTAGAAGAAGATCGGTGAACGTTATGGTGGACTCTTTGTGTCCGGTTTAGAAAGTGTTTCGAGTTAGTTCTAACTCGGAAAGGAGAGTTGATCACGTTTAGTCCTTAAAGGGAGATCGGTCAATGTGATAGTTAACTCTTTAATTCTAGTTTACCAAGTGTTTCATCTTTGTTCTAACTTTCGGAATGTGGAGTTGAACCCGTGTTAAATCCTTCAAAGAAGATCGTGAACATGAAATAGTGAACTATTTAACTCCGGTTTACCAAGTTTTTGACTTGGTTCTAACTCTAAATGGAGAGTTGATGATGTTATGTTCTTCAAATGAGATCGGTGAATGTGTTTGTGAAGGCATTTAGTCAGGTTTAACAAGTGTTTGACTTGGTTCTACCATAGACTAGAGAGATGATACATTAAGTCCTTCAAAAGAGATCGGTCAGCGTGATAAAGAACTATTTGAGTTCGGTTTGCAAATGTTTCGACTTGGTTCAAACTCAGAATCGTGAGTCGATCATGTTAACTCTTTGTGTCCGGTTTAGAAATTGTTTCGAGTTAGTTCAAACTCGGAAAGGAGAGTTGTTCACGTTTAGTCCTTAAAGGGAGATCGGTCAATGTGATAGTTAACTCTTTAATTCTAGTTTACCAAGTGATTCATCTTCGTTCTAACTTGGAATGTGGAGTTGACCATATTATTTCCTTCTTAGGAGATTGTCGAATGTGATAGTGAATTCTTTGAGTCCAGTTTACCAAGTGTTTTGTCTTTGCTCTAAGTCAAACTAGAGAGTTGATCCCGTGTTAAATCCTTCAAAGAAGATCGTGAACATGAAGCTGAACTATTTAACTCCGGTTTACCAAGTTTTTCGACTTGGTTCTAACTCTAAATGGAGAGTTGATGATGTTATGTTCTTCAAATGAGATCAGTGAATGTGTTTGTGAAGGCATTTAGTCCGGTTTAACAACTGTTTCGACTTGGTTCTACGATAGACTAGACAGATGATACATTAAGTCCTTCAAAAGAGATCGGTGATCGTGATAAAGAACTATTTGAGTTCGGTTTACCAAATGTTTCGACTTGGTTCAAACTCGAGAATCGTGAGTCGATCATGTTAACTCTAGAGAAGAAGATCGGTGAAGCGTTAGGTGGAGAAAGTGTGTTTGAGTTAGTTCAAACTCGGAAAGGAGAGTTGATCACGTTTAGTCCTTAAAGGGAGATCGGTCAATGTGATAGTTAACTCTTTAATTCTAGTTTACCAAGTGATTCATCTTCGTTCTAACTTGGAATGTGGAGTTGACCATATTATTTCCTTCTTAGGAGATTCTCGAGCGTGATAGTGAATTCTTTGAGTCAGTTTACCAAGTGTTTTGTCTTTGCTCTAAGTCAAACTAGAGAGTTGATCCGTGTTAAATCCTTCAAAGAAGATCGTGAACATGAAGTTGAACTATTTAACTCCGGTTTACCAAGTTTTTCGACTTGGTTCTAACTCTAAATGGGGAGTTGATGATGTTATGTTCTTCAAAGAGATCGGTGAATATGTTTGTGAAGGCTTTGAGTCAGGTTTAACAAGTGTTTCGACTTGGTTCTACGATAGACTAGAGAGATGATACATTAAGTCCTTCAAAGAGATCGGTGATCGTGATAAAAAACTATTTGAGTTCGGTTTGCAAATGTTTCGACTTGGTTCAAACTCGAGAATCGTGAGTCGATCATGTTAACTCCTTAGAAGAAGATCGGTGAGCGTTATGGTGGACTCTTTGTGTCAGGTTTAGAAAGTGTTTGAGTTAGTTCTAACTCGGAAAGGAGAGTTGATCACGTTTAGTCCTTAAAGGAGATCGGTCAATGTGATAGTTAACTCTTTAATTCTAGTTTACCAAGTGTTTCATCTTTGTTCTAACTTGGAATGTGGAGTTGAATGTGGAGTTGAATCGTCGAGCGTGCGTGAATTCTTTGAGTCTAGTTTCAAAGTGATCTTTGCTCTAAGTCAAACATGAGAGTTGAACTGTTAAATCCTTCAAAGAAGATCGTGAACATGATGTTGAACTATTTAACTCGGTTTACCAAGTTTTCGACTTGGTTCTAACTCTAAATGGAGAGTTGATGATGTTATGTTCTTCAAATGAGATCGGTGAATGTGTTTGTGAAGGCTTTTAGTCGGTTTAACAAGTGTTTCGACTTGGTTCTACCATAGACTAGAGAGATGATACATTAAGTCCTTCAAAAGAGATCGGTGAGCGTGATAAAGAACTATTTGAGTTCGGTTTACCAAATGTTTCGACTTGGTTCAAACTCGAGAATCGTGAGTCGATCATGTTAACTCTTTGTTAGAAGGTTTAGAAATTTGTTTGAGTTAGTTCGGTTCGGAAAGGAGAGTTGTTCACGTTTAGTCACGTTTAGTCCTTAAAAGGAGATCGGTCAATGTGATAGTTAACTCTTTAATTCTAGTTTACCAAGTGATTCATCTTCGTTCTAACTTGGAATGTGGAGTTGACCATATTATTTCCTTCTTAGGAGATTGTCGAATGTGATAGTGAATTCTTTGAGTCCAGTTTACCAAGTGTTTTGTCTTTGCTCTAAGTCAAACTAGAGAGTTGATCCCGTGTTAAATCCTTCAAAGAAGATCGTGAACATGAAATTTGAACTATTTAACTCGGTTTACCAAGTTTTTCGACTTGGTTCTAACTCTAAATGGAGAGTTGATGATGTTATGTTCTTCAAATGAGATCGGTGAATGTGTTTGTGAAGGCTTTTAGTCAGGTTTAACAAGTGTTTTCGACTTGGTTCTACCATAGACTAGAGAGATGATACATTAAGTCCTTCAAAAGAGATCGTTGATCGTGATAAAGAACTATTTGAGTTCGGTTTACCAAATGTTTCGACTTGGTTCAAACTCAGAATCGTGAGTCGATCATGTTAACTCTTTGTGTCCGGTTTAGAAAGTGTTTCGAGTTAGTTCAAACTCGGAAAGGAGAGTTGTTCACGTTTAGTCCTTAAAGGGAGATCGGTCAATGTGATAGTTAACTCTTTAATTCTAGTTTACCAAGTGATTCATCTTCGTTCTAACTTGGAATGTGGAGTTGACCATATTATTTCCTTCTTAGGAGATTCTCGAGCGTGATAGTGAATTCTTTGAGTCGGTTTACCAAGTGTTTTGTCTTTGCTCTAAGTCAAACTAGAGAGTTGATCCGTGTTAAATCCTTCAAAGAAGATCGTGAACTTGAAGTTGAACTATTTAACTCGGTTTACCAAGTTTTTCGACTTGGTTCTAACTCTAAATGGGGAGTTGATGATGTTATGTTCTTCAAAAGAGATCGGTGAATATGTTTGTGAAGGCTTTGAGTCAGGTTTAACAAGTGTTTCGACTTGGTTCTACGATAGACTAGCGAGATGATACATTAAGTCCTTCAAAAGAGATCGGTGATCGCGTGATAAAAAACTATTTGAGTTCGGTTTACCAAATGTTTCGACTTGGTTCAAACTTCGAGAATCGTGAGTCGATCATGTTAACTCCTTAGAAGAAGATCGGTGAGCGTTATGGTGGACTCTTTGTGTCCAGGTTTAGAAAGTGTTTGAGTTAGTTCTAACTTTCGGAAAGGAGAGTTGATCACGTTTAGTCCTTAAAGGGAGATCGGTCAATGTGATAGTTAACTCTTTAATTCTAGTTTACCAAGTGTTTCATCTTTGTTCTAACTTTCGAATGTGGAGTTGAATGTGGAGTTGAACCGTGTTAAATCCTTCAAAGAAGATCGTGAACATGAAAGTGAACTATTTAACTCAGGTTTACCAAGTTTTTCGACTTGGTTCTAACTCTAAATGGAGAGTTGATGATGTTATGTTCTTCAAATGAGATCGGTGAGTTGATGTGTTTGTGAAGGCATTTAGTTGTGAAGGTTTAACAAGTGTTTAACAAGACTTGGTTCTACCATAGACTAGAGAGATGATACATTAAGTCCTTCAAAAAGAGATCGGTCAGCGTGATAAAGAACTATTTGAGTTCGGTTTACCAAATGTTTCGACTTGGTTTCAAACTCTTCGAATCGTGAGTCGATCATGTTAACTCTTTGTGTCAGGTTTAGAAAGTGTTTGAGTTAGTTCAAACTCGGAAAGGAGAGTTGTTCACGTTTAGTCCTTAAAGGGAGATCGGTCAATGTGATAGTTAACTCTTTAATTCTAGTTTACCAAGTGATTCATCTTCGTTCTAACTTGGAATGTGGAGTTGACCATATTATTTCCTTCTTAGGAGATTGTCGAATGTGATAGTGAATTCTTTGAGTCCAGTTTACCAAGTGTTTTGTCTTTGCTCTAAGTCAAACTAGAGAGTTGATCCCGTGTTAAATCCTTCAAAGAAGATCGTGAACATGAAAAGTGAACTATTTAACTCCGGTTTACCAAGTTTTTCGACTTGGTTCTAACTCTAAATGGAGAGTTGATGATGTTATGTTCTTCAAATGAGATCAGTGAATGTGTTTGTGAAGGCATTTAGTCCGGTTTAACAACTGTTTCGACTTGGTTCTACGATAGACTAGACAGATGATACATTAAGTCCTTCAAAAGAGATCGGTGATCGTGATAAAGAACTATTTGAGTTCGGTTTACCAAATGTTTCGACTTGGTTCAAACTCAGAATCGTGAGTCGATCATGTTAACTCTTTGTGTCCGGTTTAGAAAGTGTTTCGAGTTAGTTCAAACTCGGAAAGGAGAGTTGTTCACGTTTAGTCCTTAAAGGGAGATCGGTCAATGTGATAGTTAACTCTTTAATTCTAGTTTACCAAGTGATTCATCTTCGTTCTAACTTGGAATGTGGAGTTGACCATATTATTTCCTTCTTAGGAGATTCTCGAACGTGATAGTGAATTCTTTGAGTCCAGTTTACCAAGTGTTTTGTCTTTGCTCTAAGTCAAACTAGAGAGTTGATCCCGTGTTAAATCCTTCAAAGAAGATCGTGAACTTGAAGCTGAACTATTTAACTCCGGTTTACCAAGTTTTTCGACTTGGTTCTAACTCTAAATGGGGAGTTGATGATGTTATGTTCTTCAAAAGAGATCAGTGAATATGTTTGTGAAGGCTTTGAGTCCGGTTTAACAAGTGTTTCGACTTGGTTCTACGATAGACTAGACAGATGATACATTAAGTCCTTCAAAAGAGATCGGTGATCGTGATAAAAAACTATTTGAGTTCGGTTTACCAAATGTTTCGACTTGGTTCAAACTCAGAATCGTGAGTCGATCATGTTAACTCCTTAGAAGAAGATCGAGTGAAAGCGTTATGGTGGACTCTTTGTGTCCATTTAGAAAGTGTTTGATGTTAGTTT
The DNA here is from genome assembly GCA_020916435.1 of Oxytropis ochrocephala. Classification (NCBI taxonomy): domain Eukaryota; kingdom Viridiplantae; phylum Streptophyta; class Magnoliopsida; order Fabales; family Fabaceae; genus Oxytropis; species Oxytropis ochrocephala. The sequence goes on from JAJHUT010000094.1 coordinate 116,158, forward strand.
CTTTAATTCTAGGAAACCAAGTGTTTGATCACGTTTAGTGGAATTAAAGTTGAGATCGGTCAATGTGATAGTTAACTCTTTAATTCTAGTTTGACCAAGTGTTTCATCTTTGTTCTAACTTCGGAATGTAGAGAGTTGAACCCGTGTTAAATCCTTCAAAGAAGATCGTGAACATGAAGTTGAACTATTTAACTCCGGTTTACCAAGTTTTTCGACTTGGTTCTAACTCTAAATGGAGAGTTGATGATGTTATGTTCTTCAAATGAGATCAGTGAATGTGTTTGTGAAGGCATTTAGTCGGTTTAACAAGTGTTTCGACTTGGTTCTACCATAGACTAGAGAGATGATACATTAAGTCCTTCAAAAGAGATCGGTCAGCGTGATAAAGAACTATTTGAGTTCGGTTTGCAAATGTTTCGACTTGGTTCAAACTCGAGAATCGTGAGTCGAATCGAAGTCGATCATGTTAACTCTTGGACTCTTTGTGTCAGGTTTAGAAAGTGTTTCGAGTTAGTTCAAACTCGGAAAGGAGAGTTGTTCACGTTTAGTCCTTAAAGGGAGATCGGTCAATGTGATAGTTAACTCTTTAATTCTAGTTTACCAAGTGATTCATCTTCGTTCTAACTTGGAATGTGGAGTTGACCATATTATTTCCTTCTTAGGAGATTCTCGAGCGTGATAGTGAATTCTTTGAGTCCAGTTTACCAAGTGTTTTGTCTTTGCTCTAAGTCAAACTAGAGAGTTGATCCCGTGTTAAATCCTTCAAAGAAGATCGTGAACTTGAAGCTGAACTATTTAACTCCGGTTTACCAAGTTTTTCGACTTGGTTCTAACTCTAAATGGGGAGTTGATGATGTTATGTTCTTCAAAAGAGATCAGTGAATATGTTTGTGAAGGCTTTGAGTCCGGTTTAACAAGTGTTTCGACTTGGTTCTACGATAGACTAGACAGATGATACATTAAGTCCTTCAAAAGAGATCGGTGATCGTGATAAAAAACTATTTGAGTTCGGTTTACCAAATGTTTCGACTTGGTTCAAACTCAGAATCGTGAGTCGATCATGTTAACTCCTTAGAAGAAGATCAGTGAACGTTATGGTGGACTCTTTGTGTCCGGTTTAGAAAGTGTTTCGAGTTAGTTCTAACTCGGAAAGGAGAGTTGATCACGTTTAGTCCTTAAAGGGAGATCGGTCAATGTGATAGTTAACTCTTTAATTCTAGTTTACCAAGTGTTTCATCTTTGTTCTAACTTGGAATGTGGAGTTGACCATATTATTTCCTTCTTAGGAGATCCGTCGAGCGTGATAGTGAATTCTTTGAGTCCGGTTTACCAAGTGTTTTGTCTTTGCTCTAAGTCAAACTAGAGAGTTGATCCGTGTTAAATCCTTCAAAGAAGATCGTGAACATGAAGTTGAACTATTTAACTCGGTTTACCAAGTTTTTCGACTTGGTTCTAACTCTAAATGGAGAGTTGATGATGTTATGTTCTTCAAAATGAGATCGGTGAATGTGTTTTGTGAAGCATTTAGTCAGGTTTAACAAGTGTTTCGACTTGGTTCTACCATAGACTAGAGAGATGATACATTAAGTCCTTCAAAAGAGATCGGTGAGCGTGATAAAGAACTATTTGAGTTCGGTTTGCAAATGTTTCGACTTGGTTCAAACTCGAGAATCGTGAGTCGATCATGTTAACTCCTTAGAAGAAGATCGATCATAGTTAACTCTTTGTGTCAGGTTTAGAAAGTGTTTGAGTTAGTTCAAACTCGGAAAGGAGAGTTGTTCACGTTTAGTCCTTAAAGGGAGATCGGTCAATGTGATAGTTAACTCTTTAATTCTAGTTTACCAAGTGTTTCATCTTCGTTCTAACTTGGAATGTGGAGTTGACCATATTATTTCCTTCTTAGGAGATTGTCGAGCGTGATAGTGAATTCTTTGAGTCAGTTTACCAAGTGTTTTGTCTTTGCTCTAAGTCAAACTAGAGAGTTGATCCGTGTTAAATCCTTCAAAGAAGATCGTGAACATGAAGTTGAACTATTTAACTCAGGTTTACCAAGTTTTTCGACTTGGTTCTAACTCTAAATGGAGAGTTGATGATGTTATGTTCTTCAAATGAGATCGGTGAATGTGTTTGTGAAGGCTTTTAGTCAGGTTTAACAAGTGTTTCGACTTGGTTCTACGATAGACTAGAGAGATGATACATTAAGTCCTTCAAAAGAGATCGGTGAGCGTGATAAAGAACTATTTGAGTTCGGTTTACCAAATGTTTTGACTTGGTTCAAACTCGAGAATCGTGAGTCGATCATGTTAACTCTTTGAGCGTTATGTGGACTCTTTGTGTCAGGTTTAGAAAGTGTTTGAGTTAGTTCAAACTCGGAAAGGAGAGTTGATCACGTTTAGTCCTTAAAGGGAGATCGGTCGATGTGATAGTTAACTCTTTAATTCTAGTTTACCAAGTGATTCATCTTTCGTTCTAACTTGGAATGTGGAGTTGACCATATTATTTCCTTCTTAGGAGATTCTCGAGCGTGATAGTGAATTCTTTGAGTCGGTTTACCAAGTGTTTTGTCTTTGCTCTAAGTCAAACTAGAGAGTTGATCCGTGTTAAATCCTTCAAAGAAGATCGTGAACTTGAAGTTGAACTATTTAACTCCGGTTTACCAAGTTTTCGACTTGGTTCTAACTCTAAATGGGGAGTTGATGATGTTATGTTCTTCAAAAGAGATCGGTGAATATGTTTGTGAAGGCTTTGAGTCAGGTTTAACAAGTGTTTCGACTTGGTTCTACGATAGACTAGAGAGAGATGATACATTAAGTCCTTCAAAAAGAGATCGGTGAGCGTGATAAAAAACTATTTGAGTTCGGTTTACCAAATGTTTGACTTGGTTCAAACTCGGAGAATCGTGAGTCGATCATGTTAACTCCTTAGAAGAAGATCGGTGAGCGTTATGGTGGACTCTTTGTGTCAGGTTTAGAAAGTGTTTGAGTTAGTTCTAACTTTCGGAAAGGAAGTTGATCACGTTTAGTCCTTAAGGGAGATCGGTCAATGTGATAGTTAACTCTTTAATTCTAGTTTACCAAGTGTTTCATCTTTGTTCTGGAAAGTTGACCATGTTATTTCCTTGTAGGAGTTGAACGTGATAGTGTTAAATGTCTTTGCTCTAAGAAGATCGTGTTAACTTGAAGAAGATCGTGAACATATTTAACTATTTAACTCAGGTTTACCAAGTTTTTCGACTTGGTTCTAACTCTAAATGGAGAGTTGATGATGTTATGTTCTTCAAATGAGATCGGTGAATGTGTTTGTGAAGGCTTTTAGTCAGGTTTAACAAGTGTTTCGACTTGGTTCTACCATAGACTAGAGAGATGATACATTAAGTCCTTCAAAGAGATCGGTGAGCGTGATAAAGAACTATTTGAGTTCGGTTTGCAAATGTTTTGACTTGGTTCAAACTCATGAATCGAAGAGTCGATCATGTTAACTCTTTGTGTCAGGTTTAGAAAGTGTTTGAGTTAGTTCAAACTCGGAAAGGAGAGTTGATCACGTTTAGTCCTTAAAGGAGATCGGTCAATGTGATAGTTAACTCTTTAATTCTAGTTTACCAAGTGTTTCATCTTCGTTCTAACTTGGAATGTGGAGTTGACCATATTATTTCCTTCTTAGGAGATTGTCGAGCGTGATAGTGAATTCTTTGAGTCGGTTTACCAAGTGTTTTGTCTTTGCTCTAAGTCAAACTAGAGAGTTGATCCGTGTTAAATCCTTCAAAGAAGATCGTGAACATGATGTTGAACTATTTAACTCCGGTTTACCAAGTTTTTCGACTTGGTTCTAACTCTAAATGGGAGTTGATGATGTTATGTTCTTCAAAAGAGATCGGTGAATATGTTTGTGAAGGCTTTGAGTCAGGTTTAACAAGTGTTTCGACTTGGTTCTACGATAGACTAGAGAGATGATACATTAAGTCCTTCAAAAGAGATCGGTGAGCGTGATAAAAAACTATTTGAGTTCGGTTTACCAAATGTTTGACTTGGTTCAAACTCGAGAATCGTGAGTCGATCATGTTAACTCCTTAGAAGAAGATCGGTGAGCGTTATGGTGGACTCTTTGTGTCAGGTTTAGAAAGTGTTTGAGTTAGTTCTAACTTTCGGAAGGAGAGTTGATCACGTTTAGTCCTTTAAAGGGAGATCGGTCAATGTGATAGTTAACTCTTTAATTCTAGTTTACCAAGTGTTTCATCTTTGTTCTAACTTGGAATGTGGAGTTGACCATATTATTTCCTTCTTAGGAGATCGTCGAGCGTGATAGTGAATTCTTTGAGTCTAGTTTACCAAGTGTTTTGTCTTTGCTCTAAGTCAAACTAGAGAGTTGATCTCGTGTTAAATCCTTCAAAGAAGATCGTGAACATGAAGTTGAACTATTTAACTCCGGTTTACCAAGTTTTTCGACTTGGTTCTAACTCTAAATGGAGAGTTGATGATGTTATGTTCTTCAAAGGAGAGATCGGTGAATGTGTTTGTGAAGGCTTTGAGTCGGTTTAACAAGTGTTTCGACTTGGTTCTACCATAGACTAGAGAGATGATACATTAAGTCCTTCAAAGAGATCGGTGAGCGTGATAAAAAACTATTTGAGTTCGGTTTACCAAATGTTTCGACTTGGTTCAAACTCGAGAATCGTGAGTCGATCATGTTAACTCCTAGAAGAAGATCATGAGCGTTAAGTGGACTTTGTGTCAGGTTTAGAAAGTGTTTGAGTTAGTTCTAACTCGGAAAGGAGAGTTGATCACGTTTAGTCCTTAAAGGGAGATCGGTCAATGTGATAGTTAACTCTTTAATTCTAGTTTACCAAGTGTTTCATCTTCGTTCTAACTTGGAATGTGGAGTTGACCATATTATTTCCTTCTTAGGAGATTGTCGAGCGTGATAGTGAATTCTTTGAGTCCGGTTTACCAAGTGTTTTGTCTTTGCTCTAAGTCAAACTAGAGAGTTGATCCGTGTTAAATCCTTCAAAGAAGATCGTGAACATGATGTTGAACTATTTAACTCGGTTTACCAAGTTTTTCGACTTGGTTCTAACTCTAAATGGAGAGTTGATGATGTTATGTTCTTCAAATGAGATCGGTGAATGTGTTTGTGAAGGCATTTAGTCAGGTTTAACAAGTGTTCGACTTGGTTCTACCGATAGACTAGAGAGATGATACATTAAGTCCTTCAAAAGAGATCGGTGAGCGTGATAAAGAACTATTTGAGTTCGGTTTACCAAATGTTGTTTCGACTTCGAGAATGTTCAAGTCGATCATGTTAACTCTTAGAAGTGAGTCGATCATAGTTAACTCTTTGTGTCAGGTTTTAGAAAGTGTTTGAGTTAGTTCAAACTCGGAAAGGAGAGTTGATCACGTTTAGTCCTTAAAGGGAGATCGGTCGATGTGATAGTTAACTCTTTAATTCTAGTTTACCAAGTGTTTCATCTTTGTTTCTAACTTGGAATGTGGAGTTGACCATATTATTTCCTTCTTAGGAGATCGTCGAGCGTGATAGTGAATTCTTTGAGTCCAGTTTACCAAGTGTTTTGTCTTTGCTCTAAGTCAAACTAGAGAGTTGATCCGTGTTAAATCCTTCAAAGAAGATCGTGAACTTGAAGTTGAACTATTTAACTCGGTTTACCAAGTTTTTCGACTTGGTTCTAACTCTAAATGGGAGTTGATGATGTTATGTTCTTCAAAAGAGATCGGTGAATATGTTTGTGAAGGCTTTGAGTCAGGTTTAACAAGTGTTTTGACTTGGTTCTACGATAGACTAGAGAGATGATACATTAAGTCCTTCAAAAGAGATCGGTGAGCGTGATAAAGAACTATTTGAGTTCGGTTTACCAAATGTTTGACTTGGTTCAAACTCGAGAATCGTGAGTCGATCATGTTAACTCCTTAGAAGAAGATCGGTGAGCGTTATGGTGGACTCTTTGTGTCAGGTTTAGAAAGTGTTTGAGTTAGTTCTAACTCGGAAAGGAGAGTTGATCACGTTTAGTCCTTAAAGGGAGATCGGTCAATGTGATAGTTAACTCTTTAATTCTAGTTTACCAAGTGTTTCATCTTTGTTCTAACTTTCGGAATGTGGAGTTGACCATGTTATTTCCTTCGGAGATGTCGAGCGTGATAGTGAATTCTTTGAGTGTTTACCAAGTGTTTTGTCTTTCTCTTCAAACTAGAGAGTTGATCGTGAACAAAGAAGATCGTGAACATGATGTTGAACTATTTAACTCAGGTTTACCAAGTTTTTCGACTTGGTTCTAACTCTAAATGGAGAGTTGATGATGTTATGTTCTTCAAATGAGATCGGTGAATGTGTTTGTGAAGGCTTTGAGTCAGGTTTAACAAGTGTTTGACTTGGTTCTACCATAGACTAGAGAGATGATACATTAAGTCCTTCAAAGAGATCGGTGAGCGTGATAAAGAACTATTTGAGTTCGGTTTACCAAATGTTTCGACTTGGTTCAAAAGAATGGAGTCGATCATGTTAACTCCTTAGAAGAAGAGTCGATTATGTTAACTCTTTGTGTCAGGTTTAGAAAGTGTTTGAGTTAGTTCAAACTCGGAAGGGAGAGTTGATCACGTTTAGTCCTTAAAGGGAGATCGGTCAATGTGATAGTTAACTCTTTAATTCTAGTTTACCAAGTGTTTCATCTTCGTTCTAACTTGGAATGTGGAGTTGACCATATTATTTCCTTCTTAGGAGATCGTCGAGCGTGATAGTGAATTCTTTGAGTCTAGTTTACCAAGTGTTTTGTCTTTGCTCTAAGTCAAACTAGAGAGTTGATCCGTGTTAAATCCTTCAAAGAAGATCGTGAACATGAAGCTGAACTATTTAACTCCGGTTTACCAAGTTTTTCGACTTGGTTCTAACTCTAAATGGGAGTTGATGATGTTATGTTCTTCAAAGGAGATCAGTGAATGTGTTTGTGAAGGCTTTGAGTCCGGTTTAACAAGTGTTTCGACTTGGTTCTACCATAGACTAGAGAGATGATACATTAAGTCCTTCAAAAGAGATCGGTGAACGTGATAAAAAACTATTTGGGTTTCGTTTACCAAATGTTTCGACTTGGTTCAAACTAAGAATCGTGAGTCGATCATGTTAACTCCTTAGAAGAAGATCAGTGAACGTTATAGTGGACTCTTTGTGTCTGGTTTAGAAAGTGTTTCGAGTTAGTTCTAACTCGGAAAGGAGAGTTGATCACGTTTAGTCCTTAAAGGGAGATCGGTCAATGTGATAGTTAACTCTTTAATTCTAGTTTACCAAGTGTTTCATCTTTGTTCTATATCGGAATGTGGAGTTGACCATGTTATCTCCTTCTTAAAAGATCGTCGAACGTGATAGTGAATTCTTTGAGTCTAGTTTAGCAAGTGTTTTCTCTTAGCTCTAAGTCAAACTAGAGAGTTGATCGTGTTAAATCCTTCAAAGAAGATCGTGAACATGATGTTGAACTATTTAACTCCGGTTTACCAAGTTTTTCGACTTGGTTCTAACTCTAAATGGAGAGTTGATGATGTTATGTTCTTCAAATGAGATCGGTGATATGTGTTTGTGAAGGCATTTGAGTCAGGTTTAACAAGTGTTTGACTTGGTTCTACCATAGACTAGAGAGATGATACATTAAGTCCTTCAAAAGAGATCGGTGAGCGTGATAAAGAACTATTTGAGTTCGGTTTACCAAATGTTTCGACTTGGTTTCAAACTTCGAACGTGAGTCGATCATGTTAACTCCTTAGAAGAAGATCGGTGAGCGTTATGTTAACTCTTTGTGTCAGGTTTAGAAAGTGTTTGAGTTAGTTAAAACTCGGAAAGGAGAGTTGATCACGTTTAGTCCTTAAAGGGAGATCGGTCAATGTGATAGTTAACTCTTTAATTCTAGTTTACCAAGTGTTTCATCTTTCGTTTCTAACTTGGAATGTGGAGTTGACCATATTATTTCCTTCTTAGGAGATTGTCGAGCGTGATAGTGAATTCTTTGAGTCTAGTTTACCAAGTGTTTTGTCTTTGCTCTAAGTCAAACTAGAGAGTTGATCCGTGTTAAATCCTTCAAAGAAGATCGTGAACTTGAAGCTGAACTATTTAACTCCGGTTTACCAAGTTTTTCGACTTGGTTCTAACTCTAAATGGGGAGTTGATGATGTTATGTTCTTCAAAAGAGATCAGTGAATATGTTTGTGAAGGCTTTGAGTCCGGTTTAACAAGTGTTTCGACTTGGTTCTACGATAGACTAGAGAGATGATACATTAAGTCCTTCAAAGAGATCGGTGAGCGTGATAAAAAACTATTTGAGTTCGGTTTGCAAATGTTTTTGACTTGGTTCAAACTCAGAATCGTGAGTCGATCATGTTAACTCCTTAGAAGAAGATCAGTGAACGTTATAGTGGACTCTTTGTGTCCGGTTTAGAAAGTGTTTCGAGTTAGTTCTAACTCGAAAAGGAGAGTTGATCACGTTTTGTCCTTAAGATCGGTCAATGTGATAGTTAACTCTTTAATTCTAGTTTACCAAGTGTTTCATCTTTGTTCTAACTCAGAATGTGGAGTTGCCCACGTTAAGTCCTTCTAAGGAGATCGTGAATTCTTTGAGTCCGGTTTACCATGTGTTTCGTCTTTGCTCTAAGTCAAACAAGAGAGTTGATCTCGTGTTAAATCCTTCAAAGAAGATAGTGAACATGATGTTGATCTATTTAACTCCGGTTTACAAAGTTTTTCGACTTGGTTCTAACTCTAAAAGGTGAGTTGATGATGTTATGTTCTTCAAAGGAGAGCAGTGAACGTGTTTGCGAAGGCTTTGAGTCCGGTTTAACAAGTGTTTCGACTTGGTTCTAAGTTAAACTAGAGAGGTGATACATTAAGTCCTTCAAACGAGATCAGTGAACGTGAAAAAGAACTATTTGAGTTAGGTTTAACAAATGTTTCGACTTGGTTAAAACTCAGAATGGTGAGTCGATATTGTTAACTCCTTAAAAGAAGATCAGTGAACATTATAGTGGACTCTTTTTGTCCGGTTTAGAAAGTGTTTGAGTTAGTTCTAACTTTCGGAAAGGAGAGTTGATCACGTTTAGTCCTTAAAGGGAGATCGGTCAATGTGATAGTTAACTCTTTAATTCTAGTTTACCAAGTGTTTCATCTTCGTTCTAACTTGGAATGTGGAGTTGACCATATTATTTCCTTCTTAGGAGATTGTCGAACGTGATAGTGAATTCTTTGAGTCCAGTTTACCAAGTGTTTTGTCTTTGCTCTAAGTCAAACTAGAGAGTTGATCAGTGTTAAATCCTTCAAAGAAGATCGTGAACATGATGTTGAACTATTTAACTCAGGTTTACCAAGTTTTTCGACTTGGTTCTAACTCTAAATGGAGAGTTGATGATGTTATGTTCTTCAAAGGAGATCGGTGAATGTGTTTGTGAAGGCTTTGAGTCGGTTTAACAAGTGTTTTGACTTGATTCTACCATAGACTAGAGAGATGATACATTAAGTCCTTCAAAGAGATCGGTGAGCGTGATAAAGAACTATTTGAGTTCGGTTTACCAAATGTTTCGACTTGGTTCAAACTCGAGAATCGTGAGTCGATCATGTTAACTCCTTAGAAGAAGATCGGTGAGCGTTATAGTGGACTCTTTGTGTCCGGTTTAGAAAGTGTTTCGAGTTAGTTCTAACTCGGAAAGGAGAGTTGATCACGTTTTGTCCTTAAGATCGGTCAATGTGATAGTTAACTCTTTAATTCTAGTTTACCAAGTGTTTCATCTTTGTTCTAACTTTCGGAATGTGGAGTTGACCATGTTATTTCCGTTAAGATCGTCGAGCGTGATAGTGAATTCTTTGAGTCTAGTTTACCAAGTGTTTTGTCTTTGCTCTAAGTCAAACAAGAGAGTTGATCTCGTGTTAAATCCTTCAAAGAAGATCGTGAACATGATGTTGATCTATTTAACTCCGGTTTACAAAGTTTTTCGACTTGGTTCTAACTCTAAAAGGTGAGTTGATGATGTTATGTTCTTCAAAGGAGAGCAGTGAACGTGTTTGCGAAGGCTTTGAGTCCGGTTTAACAAGTGTTTCGACTTGGTTCTAAGTTAGACTAGAGAGAGATGATACATTAAGTCCTTCAAAGAGATCGGTGAGCGTGATAAAGAACTATTTGAGTTCGGTTTACCAAATGTTTCGACTTGGTTCAAACTCGAGAATCGTGAGTCGATCATGTTAACTCCTTAGAAGAAGATCGGTGAAGCGTTATAGTGGACTCTTTGTGTCAGGTTTAGAAAGTGTTTGAGTTAGTTCTAACTCGGAAAGGAGAGTTGATCACGTTTAGTCCTTAAAGGAGATCGGTCAATGTGATAGTTAACTCTTTAATTCTAGTTTACCAAGTGTTTCATCTTTGTTCTAACTTGGAATGTGGAGTTGACCATATTATTTCCTTCTTAGGAGATCGTCGAGCGTGATAGTGAATTCTTTGAGTCTAGTTTGCAAGTGTTTTGTCTTTGCTCTAAGTCAAACTAGAGAGTTGATCAGTGTTAAATCCTTCAAAGAAGATCGTGAACATGAAGTTGAACTATTTAACTCAGGTTTACCAAGTTTTTCGACTTGGTTCTAACTCTAAATGGAGAGTTGATGATGTTATGTTCTTCAAAGAGATCGGTGAATATGTTTGTGAAGGCTTTGAGTCAGGTTTAACAAGTGTTTAGACTTGGTTCTACCATAGACTAGAGAGATGATACATTAAGTCCTTCAAAGAGATCGGTGATCGTGATAAAGAACTATTTGAGTTCGGTTTACCAAATGTTTCGACTTGCTTCAAACTCAGAATCGTGAGTCGATCATGTTAACTCCTTAGAAGAAGATCAGTGAACGTTATAGTGGACTCTTTGTGTCCGGTTTAGAAAGTTTTTCGAGTTAGTTCTAACTCGGAAAGGAGAGTTGATCAAGTTTAGTCCTTAAAGGGAGATCGGTCAATGTGATAGTTAACTCTTTAATTCTAGTTTACCAAGTGTTTCATCTTTGTTCTAACTCGGAATGTGTAGTTGACCATGTTATTTCCTTCTTAAAAGATCGTCGAACGTGATAGTGAATTCTTTGAGTCTAGTTTACCAAGTGTTTTGTCTTTGCTCTATTTCAAACTAGAGAGTTGATCCCGTGTTACATCCTTCAAAGAAGATCGTGAACTTGATGTTGAACTATTTAACTCCGGTTTACCAAGTTTTTCGACTTGGTTCTAACTCTAAATGGAGAGTTGATGATGTTATGTTCTTAAGGAGATTAGTGACTTGGTTATAACTCTAAATGGAGGTTTGATGATGTTATGTTCTTAGACTAGAGAGATGATACATTAAGTCCTTCAAAAGAGATCGGTGAGCGTGATAAAGAACTATTTGAGTTCGGTTTGCAAATGTTTCGACTTGGTTCAAACTCAAGAATCGTGAGTCGATCATGTTAACTCCTTAGAAGAATAGCGGTGAATGTTATAGTTGACTCTTTGTGTCCGGTTTAGAAAGTGTTTCGAGTTAGTTCTAACTCGGAAAGGAGAGTTGATCACGTTTAGTCCTTAAAGGGAGATCGGTCGATGTGATAGTTAACTCTTTAATTCTAGTTTACCAAGTGTTTCATCTTTGTTCTAACTTTCGGAATGTGGAGTTGACCATGTTATTTCCTTCTTAAAAGATCGTCGAGCGTGATAGTGAATTCTTTGAGTCTAGTTTACCAAGTGTTTTGTCTTTGCTCTAAGTCAAACTAGAGAGTTGATCGTGTTACATCCTTCAAAGAAGATCGTGAACTTGATGTTGAACTATTTAACTCAGGTTTACCAAGTTTTTCGACTTGGTTCTAACTCTAAATGGAGAGTTGATGATGTTATGTTCTTACCAACTTTTCGGTGAATTGTTTGTGAAGGCTTTGATGGAGGTTTAACAAGTGTTTAGACTTGGTTCTACCATAGACTAGAGAGATGATACATTAAGTCCTTCAAAAGAGATCGGTGAGCGTGATAAAGAACTATTTGAGTTCGGTTTGCAAATGTTTTGACTTGGTTCAAACTCGAGAATCGTGAGTCGATCATGTTAACTCCTTAGAAGAAGATCGGTGAGCGTTATAGTGGACTCTTTGTGTCAGGTTTAGAAAGTGTTTGAGTTAGTTCTAACTCGGAAAGGAGAGTTGATCACGTTTAGTCCTTAAGGGAGATCGGTCAATGTGATAGTTAACTCTTTAATTCTAGTTTACCAAGTGTTTCATCTTTGTTCTAACTCGGAATGTGGAGTTGACCATGTTATTTCCTTCTTTAGAGATCGTCGAGCGTGATAGTGAATTCTTTGAGTCTAGTTTACCAAGTGTTTTGTCTTTGCTCTAAGTCAAACTAGAGAGTTGATCCGTGTTACATCCTTCAAAGAAGATCGTGAACTTGATGTTGAACTATTTAACTCAGGTTTACCAAGTTTTTGACTTGGTTCTAACTCTAAATGGAGAGTTGATGATGTTATGTTCTTCAAAGGAGATCGGTGAATGTGTTTGTGAAGGCTTTGAGTCAGGTTTAACAAGTGTTTGACTTGGTTCTACCATAGACTAGAGAGATGATACATTAAGTCCTTCAAAGAGATCGGTGAGCGTGATAAAGAACTATTTGAGTTCGGTTTGCAAATGTTTGACTTGGTTCAAACTCGAGAATCGTGAGTCGATCATGTTAACTCCTTAGAAGAAGATCGGTGAGCGTTATAGTGGACTCTTTGTGTCAGGTTTAGAAAGTGTTTGAGTTAGTTCTAACTCGGAAAGGAGAGAGTTGATCACGTTTAGTCCTTAAAGGGAGATCGGTCGATGTGATAGTTAACTCTTTAATTCTAGTTTACCAAGTGTTTCATCTTTGTTCTAACTTGGAATGTGGAGTTGACCATGTTATTTCCTTCTTAGGAGATCGTCGAGCGTGATAGTGAATTCTTTGAGTCTAGTTTACCAAGTGTTTTGTCTTTGCTCTAAGTCAAACTAGAGAGTTGATCGTGTTAAATCCTTCAAAGAAGATCGTGAACTTGATGTTGAACTATTTAACTCAGGTTTACCAAGTTTTTCGACTTGGTTCTAACTCTAAATGGTGAGTTGATGATGTTATGTTCTTCAAAAGAGATCGGTGAATGTGTTTGTGAAGGCTTTGAGTCAGGTTTAACAAGTGTTCGACTTGGTTCTACCATAGACTAGAGAGATGATACATTAAGTCCTTCAAAAGAGATCGGTGAGCGTGATAAAGAACTATTTGAGTTCGGTTTACCAAATGTTTCGACTTGGTTCAAACTCGAGAATCGTGAGTCGATCATGTTAACTCCTTAGAAGAAGATCGGTGAGCGTTATAGTGGACTCTTTTGTGTCAGGTTTAGAAAGTGTTTGAGTTAGTTTAACTTTCGGGAAGGAGAGTTGATCACGTTTAGTCCTTAAAGGGAGAGGAGATCGGTCAATGTGATAGTTAACTCTTTAATTCTAGTTTACCAAGTGTTTCATCTTTGTTCTAACTTTCGGAATGTGGAGTTGACCATGTTATCTCCTTCTTAAAAGATCGTCGAACGTGATAGTGAATTCTTTGAGTCTAGTTTACCAAGTGTTTTCTCTTAGCTCTAAGTCAAACTAGAGAGTTGATCCGTGTTAAATCCTTCAAAGAAGATCGTGAACATGATGTTGAACTATTTAACTCCGGTTTACCAAGTTTTTCGACTTGGTTCTAACTCTAAAATGTGAGTTGATGATGTTATGTTCTTCAAAGGAGATTAGTGAATGTGTTTGTGAAGGCTTTGAGTCCGGTTTAACAAGTGTTTCGACTTGGTTCTACCATAGACTAGAGAGAGATGATACATTAAGTCCTTCAAAAAGAGATCGGTGAGCGTGATAAAGAACTATTTGAGTTCGGTTTGCAAATGTTTCGACTTGGTTCAAACTCGAGAATCGTGAGTCGATCATGTTAACTCCTTAGAAGAAGATCGGTGAGCGTTATAGTGGACTCTTTGTGTCCGGTTTAGAAAGTTTTTCGAGTTAGTTCTAACTCGGAAAGGAGAGTTGATCAAGTTTAGTCCTTAAAGGGAGATCGGTCAATGTGATAGTTAACTCTTTAATTCTAGTTTACCAAGTGTTTCATCTTTGTTCTAACTCGGAATGTGTAGTTGACCATGTTATTTCCTTCTTAAAAGATCGTCGAACGTGATAGTGAATTCTTTGAGTCTAGTTTACCAAGTGTTTTCTCTTAGCTCTAAGTCAAACTAGAGAGTTGATCGTGTTAAATCCTTCAAAGAAGATCGTGAACATGATGTTGAACTATTTAACTCAGGTTTACAAGTTTTTCGACTTGGTTCTAACTCTAAAATGTGAGTTGATGATGTTATGTTCTTCAAAGGAGATTAGTGAATGTGTTTGTGAAGGCTTTGAGTCCGGTTTAACAAGTGTTTCGACTTGGTTCTACCATAGACAAGAGAGATGATACATTAAGTCCTTCAAAAGAGATCGGTGAGCGTGATAAAAGAACTATTTGAGTTCGGTTTTGCAAATGTTTGACTTGGTTCAAACTCGAGAATCGTGAGTCGATCATGTTAACTCCTTAGAAGAAGATCGGTGAGCGTTATAGTGGACTCTTTGTGTCGGTTTAGAAAGTGTTTGAGTTAGTTCTAACTTTCGGAAAGGAGAGTTGATCACGTTTAGTCCTTAAAGGAGATCGGTCGATGTGATAGTTAACTCTTTAATTCTAGTTTACCAAGTGTTTCATCTTTGTTCTAACTTTCGGAATGTGGAGTTGACCATGTTATTTCCTTCTTAAAAGATCGTCGAGCGTGATAGTGAATTCTTTGAGTCTAGTTTACCAAGTGTTTTGTCTTTGCTCTAAGTCAAACTAGAGAGTTGATCCGTGTTAAATCCTTCAAAGAAGATCGTGAACATGATGTTGAACTATTTAACTCCGGTTTACCAAGTTTTTCGACTTGGTTCTAACTCTAAATGGAGAGTTGATGATGTTATGTTCTTCAAAGGAGATCGGTGAATGTGTTTGTGAAGGCTTTGAGGAGGTTTAACAAGTGTTTCGACTTGGTTCTACCATAGACTAGAGAGATGATACATTAAGTCCTTCAAAGAGATCGGTGAGCGTGATAAAGAACTATTTGAGTTCGGTTTACCAAATGTTTGACTTGGTTCAAACTCGAGAATCGTGAGTCGATCATGTTAACTCCTTAGAAGAAGATCGGTGAGCGTTATAGTGGACTCTTTGTGTCCGGTTTAGAAAGTGTTTCGAGTTAGTTCTAACTCGGAAAGGAGAGTTGATCACGTTTAGTCCTTAAAGGGAGATCGGTCAATGTGATAGTTAACTCTTTAATTCTAGTTTACCAAGTGTTTCATCTTTGTTCTAACTTTGGAATGTGGAGTTGACCATGTTATTTCCTTCTTAAAAGATCGTCGAGCGTGATAGTGAATTCTTTGAGTCTAGTTTACCAAGTGTTTTGTCTTTGCTCTAAGTCAAACTAGAGAGTTGATCGTGTTAAATCCTTCAAAGAAGATCGTGAACATGAAGCTGAACTATTTAACTCCGGTTTACCAAGTTTTTCGACTTGGTTCTAACTCTAAAATGTGAGTTGATGATGTTATGTTCTTCAAAGGAGATTAGTGAATGTGTTTGTGAAGGCTTTGAGTCTAGGTTTAACAAGTGTTTGACTTGGTTCTACCATAGACTAGAGAGATGATACATTAAGTCCTTCAAAAGAGATCGGTGAGCGTGATAAAGAACTATTTGAGTTCGGTTTTGCAAATGTTTCGACTTGGTTCAAACTTCGAGAATCGTGAGTCGATCATGTTAACTCCTTAGAAGAAGATCGGTGAGCGTTATAGTGGACTCTTTGTGTCCGGTTTAGAAAGTGTTTCGAGTTAGTTCTAACTCGGAAAGGAGAGTTGATCACGTTTAGTCCTTAAAGGGAGATCGGTCAATGTGATAGTTAACTCTTTAATTCTAGTTTACCAAGTGTTTCATCTTTGTTCTAACTTTGGAATGTGGAGTTGACCATGTTATTTCCTTCTTAAGAGATCGTCGAGCGTGATAGTGAATTCTTTGAGTCTAGTTTACCAAGTGTTTTGTCTTTGCTCTAAGTCAAACTAGAGAGTTGATCCGTGTTACATCCTTCAAAGAAGATCGTGAACTTGATGTTGAACTATTTAACTCAGGTTTACCAAGTTTTCGACTTGGTTCTAACTCTAAATGGAGAGTTGATGATGTTATGTTCTTCAAAGGAGATTAGTGAATGTGTTTGTGAAGGCTTTGAGTCCGGTTTAACAAGTGTTTCGACTTGGTTCTACCATAGACTAGAGAGATGATACATTAAGTCCTTCAAAAGAGATCGGTGAACGTGATAAAGAACTATTTGAGTTCGGTTTGCAAATGTTTCGACTTGGTTCAAACTTCGAGAATCGTGAGTCGATCATGTTAACTCCTTAGAAGAAGATCGGTGAGCGTTATAGTGGACTCTTTGTGTCCGGTTTAGAAAGTGTTTCGAGTTAGTTCTAACTCGGAAAGGAGAGTTGATCACGTTTAGTCCTTAAAGGGAGATCGGTCAATGTGATAGTTAACTCTTTAATTCTAGTTTACCAAGTGTTTCATCTTTGTTCTAACTCGGAATGTGGAGTTGACCATGTTATCTCCTTCTTAAAAGATCGTCGAACGTGATAGTGAATTCTTTGAGTCTAGTTTACCAAGTGTTTTCTCTTAGCTCTAAGTCAAACTAGAGAGTTGATCCCGTGTTAAATCCTTCAAAGAAGATCGTGAACATGAAGCTGAACTATTTAACTCCGGTTTACCAAGTTTTTCGACTTGGTTCTAACTCTAAAATGTGAGTTGATGATGTTATGTTCTTCAAAGGAGATTAGTGAATGTGTTTGTGAAGGCTTTGAGTCCGGTTTAACAAGTGTTTCGACTTGGTTCTACCATAGACAAGAGAGATGATACATTAAGTCCTTCAAAAGAGATCGGTGAACGTAATAAAGAACTATTTGAGTTCGGTTTACCAAATGTTTCGACTTGCTTCAAACTCAGAATCGTGAGTCGATCATGTTAACTCCTTAGAAGAAGATCAGTGAACGTTATAGTGGACTCTTTGTGTCCGGTTTAGAAAGTTTTTCGAGTTAGTTCTAACTCGGAAAGGAGAGTTGATCAAGTTTAGTCCTTAAAGGGAGATCGGTCAATGTGATAGTTAACTCTTTAATTCTAGTTTACCAAGTGTTTCATCTTTGTTCTAACTCGGAATGTGTAGTTGACCATGTTATTTCCTTCTTAAAAGATCGTCGAACGTGATAGTGAATTCTTTGAGTCTAGTTTACCAAGTGTTTTGTCTTTGCTCTATTTCAAACTAGAGAGTTGATCCCGTGTTACATCCTTCAAAGAAGATCGTGAACTTGATGTTGAACTATTTAACTCCGGTTTACCAAGTTTTTCGACTTGGTTCTAACTCTAAATGGAGAGTTGATGATGTTCGGTTTACCAACTTTTTCGACTTGGTTATAAATCTAAATGGAGAGTTGATGATGTTATGTTCTTCAAAAGAGAGATAATGCATTAAGTCCTTCAAAAGAGATCGGTGAACGTGATAAAGAACTATTTGAGTTCGGTTTACCAAATGTTTCGACTTGGTTCAAACTCAGAATCGTGAGTCGATCATGTTAACTCCTTAGAAGAAGATCAGTGAAGCGTTATAGTGGACTCTTTGTGTCAGGTTTAGAAAGTGTTTGAGTTAGTTCTAACTTTCGGAAAGGAGAGTTGATCACGTTTAGTCCTTAAAGGAGATCGGTCGATGTGATAGTTAACTCTTTAATTCTAGTTTACCAAGTGTTTCATCTTTGTTCTAACTCGGAATGTGGAGTTGACCATGTTATTTCCTTCTTTAAAGATGCGTCGAGCGTGATAGTGAATTCTTTGAGTCTAGTTTACCAAGTGTTTTGTCTTTGCTCTAAGTCAAACTAGAGAGTTGATCCGTGTTAAATCCTTCAAAGAAGATCGTGAACATGATGTTGAACTATTTAACTCCGGTTTACCAAGTTTTTCGACTTGGTTCTAACTCTAAATGGAGAGTTGATGATGTTATGTTCTTCAAAGGAGATTAGTGAATGTGTTTGTGAAGGCTTTGAGTGGAGGTTTAACAAGTGTTTAGACTTGGTTCTACCATAGACTAGAGAGATGATACATTAAGTCCTTCAAAAGAGATCGGTGAGCGTGATAAAGAACTATTTGAGTTCGGTTTTGCAAATGTTTGACTTGGTTCAAACTTCGAGAATCGTGAGTCGATCATGTTAACTCCTTAGAAGAAGATCGGTGAGCGTTATAGTGGACTCTTTGTGTCAGGTTTAGAAAGTGTTTGAGTTAGTTCTAACTCGGAAAGGAGAGTTGATCACGTTTAGTCCTTAAAGGAGATCGGTCAATGTGATAGTTAACTCTTTAATTCTAGTTTACCAAGTGTTTCATCTTTGTTCTAACTTTCGGAATGTGGAGTTGACCATGTTATTTCCTTCTTAAAGAGATCGTCGAGCGTGATAGTGAATTCTTTGAGTCTAGTTTACCAAGTGTTTTGTCTTTGCTCTAAGTCAAACTAGAGAGTTGATCGTGTTAAATCCTTCAAAGAAGATCGTGAACATGAAGCTGAACTATTTAACTCCGGTTTACCAAGTTTTTCGACTTGGTTCTAACTCTAAAATGTGAGTTGATGATGTTATGTTCTTCAAAGGAGATTAGTGAATGTGTTTGTGAAGGCTTTGAGTCCGGTTTAACAAGTGTTTGACTTGGTTCTACCATAGACTAGAGAGATGATACATTAAGTCCTTCAAAAGAGATCGGTGAGCGTGATAAAGAACTATTTGAGTTCGGTTTGCAAATGTTTCGACTTGGTTCAAACTTCGAGAATCGTGAGTCGATCATGTTAACTCCTTAGAAGAAGATCGGTGAGCGTTATAGTGGACTCTTTGTGTCAGGTTTAGAAAGTGTTTGAGTTAGTTCTAACTTTCGGAAAGGAGAGTTGATCAAGTTTAGTCCTTAAAGGGAGATCGGTCAATGTGATAGTTAACTCTTTAATTCTAGTTTACCAAGTGTTTCATCTTTGTTCTAACTCGGAATGTGTAGTTGACCATGTTATTTCCTTCTTAAAAGATCGTCGAGCGTGATAGTGAATTCTTTGAGTCTAGTTTACCAAGTGTTTTGTCTTTGCTCTAAGTCAAACTAGAGAGTTGATCCGTGTTAAATCCTTCAAAGAAGATCGTGAACTTGATGTTGAACTATTTAACTCGGTTTACCAAGTTTTTCGACTTGGTTCTAACTCTAAATGGAGAGTTGATGATGTTATGTTCTTCAAAGGAGATTAGTGAATGTGTTTGTGAAGGCTTTGAGTCAGGTTTAACAAGTGTTTGACTTGGTTCTACCATAGACTAGAGAGATGATACATTAAGTCCTTCAAAAGAGATCGGTGAGCGTGATAAAGAACTATTTGAGTTCGGTTTACCAAATGTTTCGACTTGGTTTCAAACTCGAGAATCGTGAGTCGATCATGTTAACTCCTTAGAAGAAGATCGGTGAGCGTTATAGTGGACTCTTTGTGTCAGGTTTAGAAAGTGTTTTGAGTTAGTTCTAACTCGGAAAGGAGAGTTGATCACGTTTAGTCCTTAAAGGGAGATCGGTCGATGTGATAGTTAACTCTTTAATTCTAGTTTACCAAGTGTTTCATCTTTGTTCTAACTTTCGGAATGTGGAGTTGACCATGTTATTTCCTTCTTAAAAGATCGTCGAGCGTGATAGTGAATTCTTTGAGTCTAGTTTACCAAGTGTTTTGTCTTTGCTCTAAGTCAAACTAGAGAGTTGATCCGTGTTACATCCTTCAAAGAAGATCGTGAACTTGATGTTGAACTATTTAACTCAGGTTTACCAAGTTTTTCGACTTGGTTCTAACTCTAAATGGAGAGTTGATGATGTTATGTTCTTCAAAAGAGATCGGTGAATGTGTTTGTGAAGGCTTTAGTGGGTTTAACAAGTGTTTCGACTTGGTTCTACCATAGACTAGAGAGATGATGCATTAAGTCCTTCAAAAGAGATGGTGAACGTAATAAAGAACTATTTGAGTTCGGTTTACCAAATGTTTCGACTTGCTTCAAACTCAGAATCGTGAGTCGATCATGTTAACTCCTTAGAAGAAGATCAGTGAACGTTATAGTGGACTCTTTGTGTCCGGTTTAGAAATTTTTTGAGTTAGTTCTAACTTTCGGAGAAAGGAGAGTTGATCACGTTTAGTCCTTAAAGGGAGATCGGTCAATGTGATAGTTAACTCTTTAATTCTAGTTTACCAAGTGTTTCATCTTTGTTCTAACTCGGAATGTGGAGTTGACCATGAAATCTCCTTCTTAAAAGATCGTCGAACGTGATAGTGAATTCTTTGAGTCTAGTTTACCAAGTGTTTTGTCTTTGCTCTATTTCAAACTAGAGAGTTGATCCCGTGTTACATCCTTCAAAGAAGATCGTGAACTTGATGTTGAACTATTTAACTCCGGTTTACCAAGTTTTTTGACTTGGTTCTAACTCTAAATGGAGAGTTGATGATGTTATGTTCTTCAAAGGAGATTAGTGAATTGTTTCGAGGCTTTGAGTTAGGTTTAAATGGAGTGTTGATGACTTGTTATGTTCTTAGAAAGAGAGATGATGCATTAAGTCCTTCAAAGAGATCGGTGAGCGTGATAAAGAACTATTTGAGTTCGGTTTACCAAATGTTCGACTTAGTTTGGCTTCAAACGAGAATCGTCGAGTCGATCATGTTATCTCCTTAGAAGATCGATCATTAGAAGTAGAAGCGTTATAGTGGACTCTTTGTGTCAGGTTTAGAAAGTGTTTGAGTTAGTTCTAACTTTCGGAAAGGAGAGTTGATCACGTTTAGTCCTTAAAGGAGATCGGTCGATGTGATAGTTAACTCTTTAATTCTAGTTTACCAAGTGTTTCATCTTTGTTCTAACTCGGAATGTGGAGTTGACCATGTTATTTCCTTCTTAAGGAGATCGTCGAGCGTGATAGTGAATTCTTTGAGTCTAGTTTACCAAGTGTTTTGTCTTTGCTCTATTTCGAACTAGAGAGTTGATCAGTGTTAAATCCTTCAAAGAAGATCGTGAACATGATGTTGAACTATTTTACTCTCAGGTTTACCAAGTTTTTCGACTTGGTTCTAACTCTAAATGAGAGTTGATGATGTTATGTTCTTGAAGGAGATTAGTGAATGTGTTTGTGAAGGCTTTGAGTCAGGTTTAACAAGTGTTTCGACTTGGTTCTACCATAGACTCAAAGAGAGATGATACATTAAGTCCTTCAAAAGAGATCGGTGAGCGTGATAAAGAACTATTTGAGTTCGGTTTGCAAATGTTTCGACTTGGTTCAAACTCGAGAATCGTGAGTCGATCATGTTAACTCCTTAGAAGAAGATCGGTGAGCGTTATAGTGGACTCTTTGTGTCAGGTTTAGAAAGTGTTTGAGTTAGTTCTAACTCGGAAAGGAGAGTTGATCACGTTTAGTCTTAAAGGGAGATCGGTCAATGTGATAGTTAACTCTTTAATTCTAGTTTACCAAGTGTTTCATCTTTGTTCTAACTAGGAATGTGGAGTTGACCATGTTATTTCCTTCTTAAGAGATCGTCGAGCGTGATAGTGAATTCTTTGAGTCTAGTTTACCAAGTGTTTTGTCTTTGCTCTAAGTCAAACTAGAGAGTTGATCCGTGTTAAATCCTTCAAAGAAGATCGTGAACATGATGTTGAACTATTTAACTCAGGTTTACCAAGTTTTTGACTTGGTTCTAACTCTAAATGGTGAGTTGATGATGTTATGTTCTTCCAAGGAGATCGGTGAATGTGTTTGTGAAGGCTTTGAGTCAGGTTTAACAAGTGTTTGACTTGGTTCTACCATAGACTAGAGAGATGATACATTAAGTCCTTCAAAAGAGATCGGTGAGCGTGATAAAGAACTATTTGAGTTCGGTTTGCAAATGTTTCGACTTGGTTCAAACTAAGAATCGTGAGTCGATCATGTTAACTCCTTAGAAGAAGATCAGTGAACGTTATAGTGGACTCTTTGTGTCCGGTTTAGAAAGTGTTTCGAGTTAGTTCTAACTCGGAAAGGAGAGTTGATCACGTTTAGTCCTTAAAGGGAGATCGGTCAATGTGATAGTTAACTCTTTAATTCTAGTTTACCAAGTGTTTCATCTTTGTTCTAACTCGGAATGTGGAGTTGACCATGTTATCTCCTTCTTAAAAGATCGTCGAACGTGATAGTGAATTCTTTGAGTCTAGTTTACCAAGTGTTTTCTCTTAGCTCTAAGTCAAACTAGAGAGTTGATCCCGTGTTAAATCCTTCAAAGAAGATCGTGAACATGAAGCTGAACTATTTAACTCCGGTTTACCAAGTTTTTCGACTTGGTTCTAACTCTAAAATGTGAGTTGATGATGTTATGTTCTTCAAAGGAGATTAGTGAATGTGTTTGTGAAGGCTTTGAGTCCGGTTTAACAAGTGTTTCGACTTGGTTCTACCATAGACAAGAGAGATGATACATTAAGTCCTTCAAAAGAGATCGGTGAACGTAATAAAGAACTATTTGAGTTCGGTTTACCAAATGTTTCGACTTGCTTCAAACTCAGAATCGTGAGTCGATCATGTTAACTCCTTAGAAGAAGATCGGTGAGCGTTATAGTGGACTCTTTGTGTCAGGTTTAGAAAGTGTTTGAGTTAGTTCTAACTTTCGGAAAGGAGAGTTGATCACGTTTAGTCCTTAAGGGAGATCGGTCAATGTGATAGTTAACTCTTTAATTCTAGTTTGCAAGTGTTTCATCTTTGTTCTAACTTTCGGAATGTGGAGTTGACCATGTTATTTCCTTCTTAAAAGATCGTCGAGCGTGATAGTGAATTCTTTGAGTCTAGTTTACCAAGTGTTTTGTCTTTGCTCTAAGTCAAACTAGAGAGTTGATCCGTGTTAAATCCTTCAAAGAAGATCGTGAACATGAAGTTGAACTATTTAACTCAGGTTTACCAAGTTTTTCGACTTGGTTCTAACTCTAAATGGTGAGTTGATGATGTTATGTTCTTCAAAGGAGATCGGTGAATATGTTTGTGAAGGCTTTGAGTCAGGTTTAACAAGTGTTTAGACTTGGTTCTACCATAGACTAGAGAGATGATACATTAAGTCCTTCAAAAAGAGATCGGTGAGCGTGATAAAGAACTATTTGAGTTCGGTTTTGCAAATGTTTCGACTTGGTTCAAACTCGAGAATCGTGAGTCGATCATGTTAACTCCTTAGAAGAAGATCGGTGAGCGTTATAGTGGACTCTTTGTGTAGGTTTAGAAAGTTTTGAGTTAGTTCTAACTCGGAAAAGAGAGTTGATCACGTTTAGTCCTTAAGGGAGATCGGTCAATGTGATAGTTAACTCTTTAATTCTAGTTTACCAAGTGTTTCATCTTTGTTCTAACTTTGGAATGTGGAGTTGACCATGTTATTTCCTTCTTAAAAGATCGTCGAGCGTGATAGTGAATTCTTTGAGTCTAGTTTACCAAGTGTTTTGTCTTTGCTCTAAGTCAAACTAGAGAGTTGATCCGTGTTAAATCCTTCAAAGAAGATCGTGAACATGAAGTTGAACTATTTAACTCAGGTTTACCAAGTTTTTCGACTTGGTTCTAACTCTAAATGGAGAGTTGATGATGTTATGTTCTTCAAATGAGATCGGTGAATGTGTTTGTGAAGGCTTTGAGTCGGTTTAACAAGTGTTTGACTTGGTTCTACCATAGACAAGAGAGATGATACATTAAGTCCTTCAAAAGAGATCGGTGAGCGTGATAAAGAACTATTTGAGTTCGGTTTGCAAATGTTTCGACTTGGTTCAAACTCGAGAATCGTGAGTCGATCATGTTAACTCCTTAGAAGAAGATCGGTGAGCGTTATAGTGGACTCTTTGTGTCAGGTTTAGAAAGTGTTTGAGTTAGTTCTAACTCGGAAAGGAGAGTTGATCACGTTTAGTCCTTAAAGGAGATCGGTCAATGTGATAGTTAACTCTTTAATTCTAGTTTACCAAGTTTTCATCTTTGTTCTAACTAGGAATGTGGAGTTGACCATGTTATTTCTTCTTAAGAGATCGTCGAGCGTGATAGTGAATTCTTTGAGTCAGTTTTACCAAGTGTTTTGTCTTTGCTCTAAGTCAAACTAGAGAGTTGATCTGTGTTAAATCCTTCAAAGAAGATCGTGAACATGATGTTGAACTATTTAACTCAGGTTTACCAAGTTTTTTGACTTGGTTCTAACTCTAAATGGAGAGTTGATGATGTTATGTTCTTCAAAGGAGATCGGTGAATGTGTTTGTGAAGGCTTTGAGTCAGGTTTAACAAGTGTTTTAGACTTGGTTCTACCATAGACTAGAGAGATGATACATTAAGTCCTTCAAAGAGATCGGTGAGCGTGATAAAGAACTATTTGAGTTCGGTTTTGCAAATGTTCGACTTGGTTCAAACTCGAGAATCGTGAGTCGATCATGTTAACTCCTTAGAAGAAGATCGGTGAGCGTTATAGTGGACTCTTTGTGTCCGGTTTAGAAAGTGTTTCGAGTTAGTTCTAACTCGGAAAGGAGAGTTGATCACGTTTAGTCCTTAAAGGGAGATCGGTCAATGTGATAGTTAACTCTTTAATTCTAGTTTACCAAGTGTTTCATCTTTGTTCTAACTCGGAATGTGGAGTTGACCATGTTATCTCCTTCTTAAAAGATCGTCGAACGTGATAGTGAATTCTTTGAGTCTAGTTTATCAAGTGTTTTCTCTTAGCTCTAAGTCAAACTAGAGAGTTGATCCCGTGTTAAATCCTTCAAAGAAGATCGTGAACATGAAGCTGAACTATTTAACTCCGGTTTACCAAGTTTTTCGACTTGGTTCTAACTCTAAAATGTGAGTTGATGATGTTATGTTCTTCAAATGAGATTAGTGAATGTGTTTGTGAAGGCTTTGAGTCTGGTTTAACAAGTGTTTCGACTTGGTTCTACCATAGACAAGAGAGATGATACATTAAGTCCTTCAAAAGAGATCGGTGAACGTAATAAAGAACTATTTGAGTTCGGTTTACCAAATGTTTGACTTGGTTCAAACTTAGAATCGTGAGTCGATCATGTTAACTCCTTGAAGAAGATCGGTGAGCGTTATAGTGGACTCTTTGTGTCAGGTTTAGAAAGTGTTTGAGTTAGTTCAAACTCGGAAGGAGAGTTGATCACGTTTAGTCCTTAAAGGAGATCGGTCAATGTGATAGTTAACTCTTTAATTCTAGTTTACCAAGTGTTTCATCTTTGTTCTAACTTGGAATGTGGAGTTGACCATGTTATTTCCTTCTTAAAAGATCGTCGAGCGTGATAGTGAATTCTTTGAGTCTAGTTTACCAAGTGTTTTGTCTTTGCTCTAAGTCAAACTAGAGAGTTGATCCGTGTTAAATCCTTCAAAGAAGATCGTGAACATGAAGTTGAACTATTTAACTCAGGTTTACCAAGTTTTTCGACTTGGTTCTAACTCTAAATGGTGAGTTGATGATGTTATGTTCTTCAAAAGAGATAAGTGAATGTGTTTGTGAAGGCTTTGAGTCAGGTTTAACAAGTGTTTGACTTGTTTCTACCATAGACTAAGAGAGATGATACATTAAGTCCTTCAAAGAGATCGGTGAGCGTGATAAAGAACTATTTGAGTTCGGTTTGCAAATGTTTCGACTTGGTTCAAACTCGAGAATCGTGAGTCGATCATGTTAACTCCTTAGAAGAAGATCGGTGAGCGTTATAGTGGACTCTTTGTGTGTAGGTTTAGAAAGTGTTTGAGTTAGTTCTAACTCGGAAAGGAGAGTTGATCACGTTTAGTCCTTAAAGGGAGATCGGTCAATGTGATAGTTAACTCTTTAATTCTAGTTTACCAAGTGTTTCATCTTTTTCTAACTTGGAATGTGGAGTTGACCATGTTATTTCCTTCTTAGGAGATCGTCGAGCGTGATAGTGAATTCTTTGAGTCTAGTTTACCAAGTGTTTTGTCTTTGCTCTAAGTCAAACTAGAGAGTTGATATCGTGTTAAATCCTTCAAAGAAGATCGTGAACATGAAGTTGAACTATTTAACTCCGGTTTACCAAGTTTTTCGACTTGGTTCTAACTCTAAATGGAGAGTTGATGATGTTATGTTCTTCAAAAGAGATCGGTGAATGTGTTTGTGAAGGCTTTGAGTCAGGTTTAACAAGTGTTTCGACTTGGTTCTACCATAGACTAGAGAGATGATACATTAAGTCCTTCAAAAGAAAGAGATCGGTGAGCGTGATAAAGAACTATTTGAGTTCGGTTTTGCAAATGTTTCGACTTGGTTCAAACTTCGAGAATCGTGAGTCGATCATGTTAACTCTTAGAAGAAGATCGGTGAGCGTTATAGTGGACTCTTTGTGTCAGGTTTAGAAAGTGTTTGAGTTAGTTCTAACTCGGAAAGGAGAGTTGATCACGTTTAGTCCTTAAAGGGAGATCGGTCAATGTGATAGTTAACTCTTTAATTCTAGTTTACCAAGTGTTTCATCTTTGTTCTAACTTGGAATGTGGAGTTGACCATATTATTTCCTTCTTAGGAGATCGTCGAGCGTGATAGTGAATTCTTTGAGTCTAGTTTACCAAGTGTTTTGTCTTTGCTCTAAGTCAAACTAGAGAGTTGATCCGTGTTAAATCCTTCAAAGAAGATCGTGAACATGAAGTTGAACTATTTAACTCGGTTTACCAAGTTTTTCGACTTGGTTCTAACTCTAAATGGAGAGTTGATGATGTTATGTTCTTCAAATGAGATCGTTTAACAAGTGAATGTGTTTGTGAAGGCTTTGATTGTAGGTTTAACAAGTGTTTCGACTTGGTTCTACCATAGACTAGAGGAGTGATGCAATTGGTTGTTTGATTATGCAATTAGGAGTGTTAGAAGGATTATTGGGTGAATTGGTTTGGAAGATTTTTGGAAAAATTGGGGTTTTGGGGTTTGAGGCGCAGATGCTGGGATGCAGCGCCACTGCGTCTTGTTCTTTAGCTAAGTTTAGAGTTTGTGCAGAGAATACTCTTTGCCCGGGCGCCACATTCTTTGGAAAAATGGCGCA
Organism: Oxytropis ochrocephala; assembly: GCA_020916435.1. Lineage (NCBI taxonomy): Eukaryota > Viridiplantae > Streptophyta > Magnoliopsida > Fabales > Fabaceae > Oxytropis > Oxytropis ochrocephala. The sequence continues at coordinate 143,287 of JAJHUT010000094.1, forward strand.
CTGCCTTTGTTCATGTCTTTGAAATATGTTTTGTGCGGGGTTGTTCTGCCCGGCGCCAATTCTTTGGGAAAATGGCGCCTGTGCTGCTTTGTTTGTGTGTTGGGTGCGTGTGTACCGGTGTGAGGCGCCAAATGCTGCCCAGTGCCAGAATGGCGCTTTGTGTCCCTTTATGTGATGTGCAGGTGAGTGAGTTCTTTTGTGCAGGCGCGAGAATGTGGGTATTTTGGGCAGGGAGTGAAACTTGCATTTCTGGGCACATTTCCTCGTGCCAACTTTTGTATTCACCTGCCAACTTTCAATTTTAAACATTTTTGGCTCGAGTGGTTTCTGATTGCAAGTGTATTTTTGAAAATGTCGGTGAGAATTCGTTTTAGAGTGTGTTTTGGAGCCGGTGAGTGCAACTTGTATTTCTAAACATATTTTCTCGTGCCAACTTTTGTATTCACCTGCCAACTTTCAATTTTAAACATTTTGGCTCAGTGGTTTTTGATTGCAAGTGTATTTTGAAAATGTCCGGTAGAATTTCGTTTTTAGGTGTGTTTTGGAGCCGGTGAGTGCAACTTGTATTTCTAAACATATTTTCTCGTGCCAACTTTTGTATTCACCTGCCAACTTTCAATTTTAAGTGTTTTGGCTCGAGGTGGTTTTCTGAGTTCAAGTGTATTTTTGAAAATGTCGGTAGGACTCGTTTTATGTGTGTTTTGGAGCCAGGGAGTGAAACTTACTTTTCTAGGCATATTTCAACTGTGCCAAATTTTGTGTTTACCTGCCCAAATTCATTTTTAAACATTTTGGCTCGGGTGGTTTTGATTTGAAAGTGTTGGGTGAGTAGGTCAACGAGGCGCCAGCGCATTTATCTTTGTGTCTCTTAGTTTGTATGCAGCGTATGCGAGTTTGTGTCTAGAGTGCATGTTGCCCGAGCGCAGTTGCTAGGGAAAGTGGCGCCCGGTGGGTGTGTTGCCACGGGCGCCAAAATCTTTGAGTTTACGGCGCCTAGTCTTTGTGTTGCACCGGGCGCGCAGAATGTAGGGAAAATGGCGCTGAGTCTTGCCAGAAGTGCCTAAGAGAGTCTTTGTTTTGGTCCACTAGAGTGAGTTTGGTCTAGATGATTGTTTTGGTCTAAGTGGTGGTTTAGGTCACTGAGTGAGGTTGAGTGCCCTAGAGGGAATAGTCAGGTGGGGACTTAATGGTGTTGAGGTTCATAATGAGGTGATTGAGCATGCCATGCAGGGGGCATGGGCAGTGGAGCCAAGCCGGAGGGCTATAAAATGAGGTGTGAGGTAAGAGTAATGGGTGTATTGAATTGTTTGGAATGATGTTTGTGATGTACATGAGTCTCATTGCATACACATTGCTACTTGATCGTAGAGTTTATAATATGATGTGTGAAGCTTTGAGAGGCGGCAGGGAGCCTTATAAAATGATTGTGGCTTTGAGGCGGCCCAGAGGGCACTATAAAGTGATTGTGAAGCTTTGAGGCGGCGGTGGGCCAATGGTACCACATGCATACCAACATTGCATACATTCCCATTAGTGCATGAATGTTGTTGGCCCGATGTTTAGGCGTGTTTGAGTGTCTTTGTAAACTATCTTTGATATATTGCTTATTATCACTTTTATTATATAGTTCGAGACTCACCCTTTCATTTGTTATTTACCCCGCAGTGTCGAGTGAGGCTTTCTACCTTCACTTTACTCCCAAAGTCGAGTCTGCTCACGTCTCGTAACTTTAGGGGTGGGGGTTTAGGCCCATTGTTGTTGCTTGTTTTGCTCCTTGTTGAGCCTTATGTATTTGTTTTGATATTGCTGGATTATCTTTGTTGAGATAATGATTACTTTTGCAATATGTGAAACTATATATTTCTATGAGTTGATCTCGGTGTTACGTATTAGGATTTTTGGTTTTATGATAAAGAGTTGTAGCGCTCCATTTTAGTTGATTATTAAATTATATTTATACTATTAGTGTCTTTGAATGACTATCAGCTAAAGCGTAGTTAGCCACTAAGGCTAGATTTTCTTTATTTGGTGTATTTACTGAGGGCATCAGAGCCTTGCAAAGGTGGCCAATGCTGTTGCAAGTAGTATCGATTACTGAGGTAATCCATTGTCGACGATTGCACTATTTTATAACACACTAAACTAAAGATGACGAGAAAAGATTTTTGTATACTCACGATTTTTGATTTAAAATTAGGGTAGAAATGAGGTGTTACATTAGTAGTATCGGAGCAAAAAGTTCGAGTGCAATCAAGGCCGAGTGTGTCGATGCTGTCATAGTGTGTGTATGACAACTAGGTGTCTTAAAGTAATTACGGCTGAGTTGTTTATGCTGCGATGTTAGGTTGATATAGCCGAGAAGGATCGTCTGCTCTTCTTGAGGCCTTACGCGAGCTATAAGCGCTTGTGTAGGTACCAGCGAGAATAATGAGACCCATGATGCAGCAGCGTTCGGAGAACCCCTACCTTCAAGGAGGAGTGCGGCCGGATGGTGCCTTGACTTAGGTGAAGGAGATTGAGAGGATCTTGAGGTGATTGCATTTGCTGCGATGAGCGAGAAAGTCAGTCTGGTACTCATACATTATCTGAAGAGGCGATGGTGGTGGCTAGAGACCGGTGAGAGATTGGAGTCTTTACGCGGAAGAGATCACCCTGAGAGTTTTGTGTTCGGAAGAATTCTTGAGAAATATTTCCCGGGCGTGAGAGAATGAAAAAGTGGAATTCCTTAGGCCCGAGGCGAGAGGTATGGCCCATTCTTTGAATATCTTTGCCAAGTTCAGGAGTTAGTAAGTTCTATCTGCTATCTTTGAAATTGGGGCTGAATTCTCAAAGTGCATCAAGTTTGAGAATGGGTGAGAAGGCGATATCAAGCGGTGTGGGAGTATCGAGAAAATTAGAGTATTCTTTGATCACGGTAGATTCTTTGCGAGGATATATGAGGAAAGCGGCAATGCCAGCTCTAGGGTCATGAGAGACCGAGAGGAAATTTCACCGGAGGTAAGCCTTATAGGAAGTGACGAAAGGGAAGCAAAGGTACTCGGGTGTACTTAGTACAATGGTGGAAAGCAGTCTGCTGAGGTAGGAGGCACCATGAGGGCAAGAGGCCAAGTGGGAGAGCGCCATATCGATGTTGTGTGTTTCAAATGTGACAAGCAGTCTGCAAGAGTTTTGGTATAAGATGGAAGTGCGAGAGATGTTTTAGGTGTGGAAAGAGTGGTCACATGGCATGCAGGTGTGATACATAAAGGAACTTTTGTATGTTTCATTTGTGGTGAAGATTGGTCACATTAGCTTCAAGTGTCCCCGAGCCTAAGAAGGAAAGATCTCTGGGAGGTGTTTGCATTGGCGTGAGTTGAGAGGGACCTAATGATATCAGGTACATGTTTCATCTCACGGTACTCCTTTTAGTTGCTATTGTTGTGCACGGGTGCTACGCACTCTTTTATTGCATCTGTTTGTCTTTGAAAAGTTAAATTTAGTAATGTCTACTATGGAGAGAGGATGGTTATCGACACTCGGCTAAAGTCGATAGCTACTTCTACGATGTGTGCTAGGTAATCTCTGTGGAGTCTTGGCGAGATTTTCACAGGTGATGCGGTTGTTTGCCTTTGGGTGGGTTAGATGTGATTACGGGCATGGGTGGTTAGTAGATAACCACGTGCACATCAAGCTGATACGATAAGTCTATTAGTTTTCTCCTTCTGAAGAGGGAAGAAGTGCGCTCTCTTTGTCTGTTTGAGCAATTGAGTGTGAGGTAATGAAGAGGGTGAGTCGGTTGTTTGCTTTGATTGCGTCCATGTCTGCTGAGAAAAACCCATTTTGTGATTGATGGGTTCACCGGTGGTGTGTGAGTTCACTGAAGTGTTTCGGATGAGATTCCTAGTATTGCCCCGGAGAGAGGAAGTGGAGTTCGGGATTGAGCTTGTGCACAGTGCTAGGCACGTGTGCTATGTGCCAAGTATCGGATGTCGAACACGAGTTAGGCATTTGAATTGAAGAAGCGATTAGAGAGCTTCTTGAGAAGAAGTTTGTGAGACCTAGTGTATCACCATGGGGAGCTCGGTTTTGTTGGTAAAGAAAAAGGATGGGAGTATGCGTGCGTGCGTGGACTCTGAGACAATTGAATAAAGTGACTATCGAGAATAAGTATCCTCTCCAGAGGATAGATGATCTAATGGATCGGCTAGTGGGTGCTAAAGTGTTTAGCAAGATTGACTTGAGGAGTCAGGGTATCACGGTTAAGGTGAAGGATGAGGATATCGAGCGGCATTCGGGACAAGGTATGGGCATTATGAGTACTACATGTAATGCGTTTGGTGTCCTGAATGCACGGGGGGGTGTTTATGGAGTACATGAACAAGAATTTTCCATAGATATCTGGATCGGTTTGTGGTGGTCTTCATTGATGATATTTTGGTGTACTCCAAATCGGAGGAAGAGCATCACGAGCACTTGAGGTTGGTGCTAGAGGTCTTGAAAGAGAGAGAAGTTGTATGCTAAGTTGTCAAAGTGTGAATTACAGTTTGCATGGTGAGCTTCTTAGGTCGCATTATTTACAGTGATGGTATAAGCGGTGGATCCGGCCAAGGTAGATGCGATGTTGCGATGGGAGAGCCCAAGAAGTCTGCGGCGAGATCGAGGAGTTTCTTGGGGTTGGGTTGGTTATTATAGGAGAGTTCATTGAAGGGTTCTCTAAGCTAGCCCTTCCATTGACTACTTTGACTTTGTAAAGGAAGGCATTTGTGTGAGGATACTGAAAGTGTGAAGAGAGCTTCCAAGAGCTAAAGAGAAGGTTGACCACGTCCCAGTGTTGGTGTTGCACATGTGCGGAAGCGACCATTTGTTGTATCTTGTGATGCTTCCAAGATGGGTTTGGGAGGTGTTTTGATGCGAGGATGGGAAGGTGGTTGCTTATCGTCCAGACAGTTGAGGACCCATGAAGAACTACCACTACTCATGACTTAGAGTTAAGGCTGCGATTGTGTTTGTGTTGAAAATTTGGAGACAACTACCTCTATGGTACTAGATTGAAGTGTTAGGTGACCACGAAGAGTAGAAGTATATTTGACCAAAAGGAGGCTGAATATGAGGAGAGGCGTTGGTTAGAGGCATTGAAGGACTATGATTTGCGGCTTGAACTATCACCGAGCAAAGCTAATGTCGTGGTGATGCTTTGAGTCGGAAGACTTTGCATATGTCGGCTATGATGGTGAGGGAGTTGGAATTGATTGAGCCGGTTCAGTGACTTGAGTTTAGTCGTGGTGACACCCAGTGTCAGTTGGGGATCTTGAGAATTGGGAGCGACTTCTTGGTTAGTATCGAGCACTGGCGGAAGTTAGATGTGAAGTTAGTAGATTTGGTGGTTCTTTGGTGAGCAAGCTGGCGATGGGATTCTGAGTTAGATTCCGAGGGTGTGTTGAGAGTTCGGGGCGAAATCGTGTTCCGGATGATCTTTGAGTTGAAGATGATACTTGAGGGGAGAGTCATAGGAGTAAGTTGAGCATTCATCCAGGTGCCAACTAAGATGTACCATGATGCGAAGAAACTATTTTGGTGGCACATGTATGAAGAGATGTTGCCTGTTTGTATATGCATGTTTGACTTGCGAGAAGTCAAAGATTGAGCACGAAAGCTCTTGGGGTTGATCACAACCTTTGGAAGGTCCGGAATGGAAGTGGGGCCGGCATTTCCATGGACTTTGTATAGGTTGCCAAACAGCTTTGTGAGAAGTCGACACTATTTGGGTGATTGTAGATAGGTTGACCAAATCTGCTCACTTTATTCCTATCAACATCACCTTTCTGTACCCAAGATTGGCTAGGATTTACATTCGGGTGATTGTGAAGCTTCATGGGGTCAGAAAGTATTGTGTGGGATAGAGATCCCGCGGTTTACATCAGAGTTTTGGGGTAGCTTGCGGGAGGCTTTGGGGTCCAAGCCCGAGGTTGAGTTGACTTATCATCCTCGGGACCAGAGTAGTCGAGACGGAGAGAACCATCCAGTCTTTGGAGGATCTTTTGAGAGCTTGTGTACTAGAGCGAGGAGAGTGCGTGGGATACACATCTTCCATTGATTGAGTTCACGTGCAATAATAGCTATCATTCGAGCATCGGAATGGCTCACTTGAGGCCTTTGTGGGCGGAGGGTGCGGAGAACTCCTTTGTGTTGGCATGAGTCAGGGAGAGTGTTGTCCTTGGACGGAGTTGGTTAGGAGACTCACGAGAAGGTGAAAATGATCGAGAGAGAAGATGAAAGAGTCTGAGTCGGCGAGAAAAGTTATCATGATAAGAGGAGGAAGGACTTGGAGTTTGGTGGTGAGCATGTGTTCTTGAGAGTCACGCTATGGTGGTGTTGGGCGACTCTGAAGGCAAAAGAAGTTAACTCAAGGTTTATTGGACCGTACCAAATCAGAGAGAGGTTGGAAAGGTTGCTTATAGGGTGGCCTTGCCACTAATCTTCGAACTTGCGATGTCTTCCACGTGTCACGGCTTGAGTATATTCGAACCGTCTCATGTGATTCACATGGATGATGTGGAGTGCGTGAGAACCTCCTTTGTGGAACTATGCCGGTGAGGATTGAGGATAGAGAAGTGAAGGTGTTGAGAGGGAAAGACATTGCCTTGGTCAAGGTAGTGTGGTTGGGAGAAATTCTTTGGCGAGAGTATGACTTGGGATTTGGAAAGCAAGATCGGGAGTCTATCGAGTTATTTGACTCGGTCACAATTTACGAGGGCGAAATCTCCTAAGTGGGGAGAGTTGTTATAACACCCTTTTCTACCCTCAATTTACGTCATTATCGAGTAATTTCTTTTTCAAAAATACAAATTTAATTGATAGAAAAGAAGTGCCACGTCGTCATTTGTAAAACTCCTCATGTCATAAAATTTAAACCTCAAAAATAATCTAAATCCTTGTGGAAATAACAATAGCTCACTAAACAACGCTCCCGAACATGTCTCATCATTAACATAATCATAAAGCAGTTAATTAATAAACTAACAACCAACTTCAAGCTACGCCCCTGGGTGCTGCAGTACGGTATCGGCGACTGACGGACCCCAATGGCTAACGGAGAAGCGTGAGAGCCCTCACTCGCGGGTACTGCGGCGTTGCCGCGATAGAGCAACATTCCAAGCGAGAAAGGGTGAGTCTTCAAGCGGCGTAAAGGCAAATATAATAGTCAATATATTGAGAACAACATATAATTACCATAACACACCCTTATAAAGCGTTTCAACCATCACGGACAACATCGGCGAACAACGCCATGCAAACACCAACAAGTAACTACATCACTTTTATGCACATGTATGAGAATGCAAATATGCATGTGGTACCATCATCGTCGCTCATTTGTTGCCTAGTGGCATATAAATCGCTAGGCGCGACCTTAGTCGCTTAGCAAGCGCGACGCTTTACGTCGGCTTAGGCGCGACCTCTTCGCCGTCACTTATGCCGTGCGCCATGAAATGCATGAGACTTCATGAACACACAACACACACTAGTTCCACACGTAAATCACGAAGTCAACACATCATCATAACATCGCTCATAACCTTTTATCGTAAACATAACATTTTATAAATCGCTCGTAACATTTATAAATGTAAACATAACATCACCAGTGGCTTTTGGCCATAGCAGGCCCATCGCTTATCATTATCTTCACTTTGGTCCTAATGACCAGCTCATCAATTAGACAACACACACACACTCACATCAACTTCACGCCGTGCGTCACCTGATACACTCCACATCAACTTCGCGGCATCATTTACGGCCAAGATACATATCAACATACAATTACCCTTTTTATATTCATGGGTTATAAAATAGTAAGACTAATTGACTATGGGATTACTCGGGTAACGATACTACTTACCAGTGAACCTTTGGCCACATTTGCAAGGCTCTCGGTGATGCCACCTTGTAAATACACGATGAAAGAAATTACGCCTTAGCGGTAAACCACGAGTCTAGCCATAGTCAAATAGCGCACTAGTAGTATAGCGCTTGAGTCGAATCAAAGTCTATTCCACGAATCATTATCAATTCAAATCCATTTAGACATCGCATTAGATTTTAGAAGACACCTCATTTCATCTAGAAAAATACCCCATTTACATTTAGAAAAACATAGCCTTCCGATTTAGACAAACACCACATTTTACTAGAAACATCGCATTTTAAGGTTAGGAACACATATTCAAATTAAGATAAACCTCACCTTTTAATAAGCGAAAACAACCCATTTTCCTTTTTATAAAGCAGCGATAAAATCGGTTCAAAAGCGGACAACATTTTTGCAATTTAAGCGACAACTTACATTAGGAAAGCGACAACATATTAATTCACGAAAGCAATGGCTCATATTCTTGAAAAAACATTACTATATATTCATGAAAACGACACTCTAATATAAGTAAATGACACCATTTAAATTAGAAAGCTGACCCTTTTGAATGAGTAAGCGACACGATTTAATTTAAGGAACCAACACTTTCAATTGTGAGAAAGCAGTACTTTAAATTTTTAAACTATGACACCTTTAATTTGGAAAAAGCATGACTCAAGATTTACAAGAGCAATATTTATTCTTGTGAAAAAGCAGCACATTAATTTCACAAAGGCGGCCAACATTTATGCGCTACAAGCGACAATGGAGCAGTGAGCGACAACAATTGCTCTATAAAGCCCAATGACTTAAATTACGAAAAAAGCGACCTTTCGATAACCAAAGCGGTACGTAAAGGACCAAAATGCACTTTCGGGGACCAAAACAACACATAATTGATGCCAGCGGTACAACAACCATATCAAATAAAATAACAACGTGACCTTTAATTAAACAACGTAACGGTGAAAAACGACAGATGATGAAAAAGCGGCAACAATTCAATTGAAAATGTATTCATGTGTTCAAATTCGATTGGAAAAATATATCCATGTGTTTTCAAATTCAATGGAATAATATACTCATGGCTTTTACTTTAAAGTAAACAATTGATTCATGACTTTTGTTTTTAAAAGAAATCGATTCTAGTTTTCAATTTAAAAGGTGACAATCGATTCTAGCTTCGTATTAAAGGAGAGAAATCGATTTCTAGCTTCATTTTAAAAGGGATGTCGATTGTTGCTTCCATTTAAAGGTGATGTCGATTCTTTGCTTCCTTTTGAAGGTGACAATCGATTGTTGTCTTGTATTTTAGAGTGGCGATAGATTCTTTGCTCTGTTTTAAGGACAACAATCGATTGTTGTCTTGGTTGAAGTGAAACCAACAATCGATTTCCAAGCTTCACTTTGGGAGTAAGATCGATTTCTACTTCTAAAACAATGTTAAAACTAACATCATCGCTTCTCAATCATCGTTACCAAACATCGCCGAAGATCATTCGAACATCATCAAAAATTATCAATTGACATATTCACATTCAATCATCTCAAAGAAAAACACCAACTACCAATCAAGCAAAATATCAGCGATTCACTGAAAACATCGACAATTCCACAGGCGTCGACCATTCAACAACACGTATCAACAAATACTTCCTAGGCATCATAGAGCTACCCTCCTACATACTAACCATTATATAGAAAGCCCTTATAGTGCGAGACTCCCCTTACCTCGAATACGTAAGCTCAGGAAGAAGATGAAGGAAAACACGTCGGAACCACGACAACACCACGAGCGATCTCCTCTTCTTCTAACCCTCTTCTCCCCCGCTTCTCCTTCCCTTTTCTTCTCCACTCTCTCATGATCCTTTCTCTCTTCTCTCCTTACGTTTCTTTCTTTCTTGTAGATTTTCTCCCTCTCTCTCACGCTCCTCCACTCCAAAAAATGAGAGAGCACTAACACTAGGCTTTATGTACATTGGGCTTAAGCGACTTGGGCCCTTTTACACAGTAATTGGTTTCTAATACTACTCCTCTTCCTAGTTAAATTTACCACTCGCTTCTTTACTATTCACCATCACTCCTCTAAATTAATTTCTCTATTATTATTTTAAAACAACTACCAAATACTACTTAATTAATTAATTAAATCAATGCTTAAATTATTTTTGAGGCGTTACAGACTCTCCCCAGCTTAAATTATTTTTCGTCCTCGAAAATTCTAACTCCACATGAACATGTCTATGCTCTAGCTACTCATATCCGAGGTTACACTAACCTACCCAGTGACCAAACAAAATTCACATCAGCGATCACGGTGGCAGGCATGGGACACGAGAGAAACACGCAAACAACACATCACAATCCTAACGATTAATCTGAAGTATTTAAGCGTACCTCGATTGCTACCATCATTTCTCAAGTAGATACGGCTGCGGCCGTCAAAGCAAACACTCTTCCCGGTGGACTTACTCCTTCTTCGGTTTTGGACACCTAGAACTAATGTGTCCCCTGCTTCCACGGTTAAACAGACCACCTCTTCGATCACAATCCGATTTGCTATGTAGCCTCTCTACCGCATCGGAAACACCTTTTCACCTCGGGCTTGCACTCAAAACTTTTGTGTCAAGACTTCGCACTTGTAGACACTTCCAACTCTCTCCACGGGCATCTCCCAGCCCAGAGCGAACCGCGTGACTAACTTTCCTTTGTCCTTACGCGGGCACCTCATATAGCACACACCTGCTCTGAAACTTACTCTTACGATCTCTCATAAGTCTAGCCACGGGCATTGCTATCGGCCTCATAGATCTGCGGCGATCAACGGATCAAGTGAACACTGCGATCTTACGATACCCCACGGCTGCTTGATATCGACTCTCAAATCCATTCTCAAATTTTATGCACTTTGAAAATTCAGCCCGACCTCGAGTAGTGTGGATAGAACTTAGCAAGAGTCAGCAAATCTAGCGACATACTCTGTGATTATCATACTACCACTGCTTGACTCAAAAACTCTATCTCTTTACGTCCTCGGCGTCCCTCTGGAAAATACTTTCTTGGAACTCCTCACGAATACGGCCAAGTAACCTCCTGCATGGCGGCCCCTGAGTCTCTCAACGGTCTCAACCACGAGGTCATCGACCTCTTCGGATAGGGTACCAGAGTACCATACCTTACTTTTGTTCATCATTCTGACTGATTACTCGGAAGATCCTCTCGATCTCCTTGACGACTTGAGTGCACCATCAAGGTTGTACCTCCCTTGAAGGTGGGAGGTTCTCTCTCTCGAAAGGTAGCCAAGCTGCGGGCCTCGCGTGCGCTGAGTACCCACGATCTGCTATAGCTTGCAAGGCCTCAAGAAGCGACATCGATCATACGGCCATATCGACCCTAACAACTGCGGCATAAACAACGATTCGAGTACTTTACAAGACACCTAGTTGTCATACACTATAATGATGACACACTTAGCGAGACCAGACCGAAGCGCTCACGATACCACTAATGTAACACCCCTTTTCTACCCTCAATTTACGTCATTATCGAGTAATTTCTTTTCAAAAATACAAATTTAATTGATAGAAAAGAGAAGTGCCCACGTCGTCATTTGTAAAACTCCTCATGTCATAAAATTTAAACCTCAAAAATAATCTAAATCGTGACCGGAAATAACAATAGCTCACTAAACAACGCTCAAACATGTCTCGCATCATTAACATAATCATAAAAGCGGTTAATTAATAAACTAACAACTTCAATTCGCCCCACAGGTGCTACGGTATCAGCGACTCAGCAGACCCCAATGACTAACGAGAGAGAAAGCAGCAAGACCCTCACTCGCGGGTACTGCGGCGTTGCCCGCGATAGAGCAACATTCCAAGCGAGAAAGGGTGAGTCTTTAAGCGACGTAAAGAGCAAATATAATAGTCAATATATTAGAGAACAACATCTATAATTACCATAACACACCCAGCGTCGGCGTTTTGACCATCACCGGACAACATCGTGAACAACATAACAAACACGCAACAAGTAACTACATCACTTTTATGCACATGTATGAGAATGCAAATATGCATGTGGTACCATCATCGTCGCTCATTTGTTGCCTAGTGGCATATCGTCAGCTAGGCCATGACCTTCAAGTCGCAGAGGCGCGACGCTTTTCGTCGGCAGGCGCGACCTCTTCATACGTCACTTGTGCCGTTGCATGCGGAAATGCATGAGACTTCATGAACACACAACACACACTAGTTCCACGCGCCGTCACCGTCCTTACATCATCATAACATCGCTCATAACCTTTTATACGTAAACATAACATTTTATAAATCGCTCGTAACATTTTATAAATCACTTTTATAACATCATAAATCGCTTTTGGCCATAACTTGACCCATCACTATCATTATCTTCACTTTGGTCCTAATGACCCACTCATCAATTAGACAACACACACACACTCACATCAACTTCACATCGTCGTCACACAATACACTCCACGTCAACTACATGACATCATTTCTGACCAAGATACATATCAACATACAATTACCCTTTTTTTATATTCATGGGTTATAAAATAGTAAGACTAATTGACTATGGGATTACTCGGGTGCAGATACTACTTACAGCGGGCCGGCCACATTTGCGAGGCTCTCGGTGATGCCCTTGTAAATACACGATGAAAGAATTACAGCATAGCGGTAAACCACGGTCTAGCCATAGTCAAATAAGCGCACTAGTAGTATAGCGGCAGAGTCGAATCAAAGTCTATTCCACGAATCATTATCAATTCAAATCCATTTAGACATCACATTAGATTTTAGAAGACACCCTCATTTCATCTGAAAAATATACCCATTTACATTTAGAAAAACATAGCCTTTCGATTTGAGACAAACACCACATTTTACTAGAAACATCGCATTTTAAGGTTAGAACACATATTCAAATTAAGATAAACCTCACCTTTTAATAAGCGAAAACAACCCATTTTCCTTTTTATAAAGCAGTGATAAAATCGGTTCAAAAACGACAACATTTTTCTGATTTAAGCGACAACTTACATTCAGGAAAGCTGACAACATATTAATTCTGAAAGCAATGACTCATATTCTTGAAAAAGCGACCACTATATATTCATGAAAGCGACCTCTAATATAAGTAAAACGACACCATTTAAATTAGAAAACGACCCTTTTGAATATAGGTAAGCGACCGATTTAATTTAAGGAACCAACACTTTCAATTGTGAAAGCGACACTTTAAATTTTGAAACCGCGACACCTTTAATTTGGAAAAAGCAATGACTCGAGATTTACAAGACGGCACTTATTTATTCTTGTGAAAAACGGCGCATTAATTTCACAAAGACAGCAACATTTATGCGCTCCAACCTTGACAATGGAGCAATGAGCAGCAACAATTGCTCTATAAAACTGATGACTTAAATTACGAAAAAGCGGCCTTTCGATAGCAAAGCGTACGTAAAGGACCAAAATGGCACTCGGGGACCAAAACAACACATAATTGATGCCAGCGATTACAACAACCATATCAAATAAAATAACAACGTGACCTTTAATTAAACCAGCGGTACTTGGTGAAGAAACGACACTTGATGAAGAAAGCGGCAACAATTCAATTGAAAATGTATTCATGTGTTCAAATTCGATTGGAAAAATATATCCATGTGTTTTCAAATTCAATGGAATAATATACTCATGGCTTTTACTTTAAAGTAAACAATTGATTCATGACTTTTGTTTTAAAAGGAAATCGATTCCTAGTTTTCAATTTAAAAGGTGACAATCGATTCCTAGCTTCATATTAAAGGAGAGAAATCGATTTCTAACTTCACATTTTAAAGAGGATAATCGATTGTTTTGCTTCCATTTAAAGGTGATAATCGATTCTTTGCTTCCTTTTGAAAGGTGACAATCGATTGTTGTCTTGTATTTTAGAAGTGAAGCGATAGATTCTTTGCTCTGTTTAAGGACAACAATCGATTGTTGTCTTGGTTGAGTGAAACCGACCAATCGATTTCAAGCTTCACTTTGAGAGTAAGCAATCGATTTCTACTTCTAAAACAATGTTAAAACTAACATCATCGCTTCTCAATCATACGTTACCAAACATCGCCGAAGATCATTGAACATCATCAAAAATTATCAATTGACATATTCACATTCAATCGTCTCGAAGAAAAACACCAACTACCCATCAAGCAAAATATCAACGATTCCTGAAAACATCAACAATTCACAGAGCGTCAACCATTCAACAACACATATCAACAAATACTTCCTAGGCATCATAGAGGCTACCCTCCTACATACTAACCATTATATAAGCCCTTATAGTGCGAGGACTCCTTACCTCGAATCGTAAGCTCCGGGAAGATGAGAGGAAAACACGTGCGGAACCACGGCAACTACACGAGCGATCTCCTCTTCTTTCCCTCTTCTCCTTGCGCTTCTCCTTCCTTTTCTTCTCAACTCTCTCGCGATCCTTTCTCTTCTTCTCTCCTTACGTTTCTTTCTTTCTTGGTAGATTTTCTCCCCTCTCTCACGCTCCTCCTTCGAAAAAATGATGAAACCACTTAACACTAGGCTTTATGTACATTGAGCTTAGCGGCTTGGGCCACTTTTTACAGTAATTGGTTTCTAATACTACTCCTCTTCCTAGTTAAATTTACCATAAACTTCTTTTTACTATTCACCATCACTCCTCTAAATTAATTTCTCTATTATTATTTTAAAACAACCTACCCAAATACTACTTAATTAATTAATTAAATCAATGCTTAAATTATTTTTGGGGCGTTACGGTTGTAACACCCCGAATAATTTAATTAAAAAATTGATTAAATTGTTTAGGTGTTGCACTAATTTTTAATTATATTAAATTATAATATGGTGTTTATAATTTAGTATTTTATTTTAATTGAAGGGAGTGGTGGAAGAAATGGGCAGGGGGTGTAAAAGGCCCAAAGGTGCACTTGGCTGATACTTATATACCCAAATTAGGTATCAAAGCTCATTTTGTGAGAGAAAGCGAAAAAGTAAAGAAAAGGAGAAGAGAGGAGAAGGCTGCGTCGTGGCAAGAGAGGAGAGAAAGAGGAGGATTTCGTGACTTGAAGCTTGGATTATTGCTTGGTGGTTTTACATTCGTGACTCAGTTAGGTTCTTCTCTATGGTTAATTTGAGGTAAGGAGTCTCACTCTATAATAGAGGAGATAATGGGTATTATATGTGTCATAGAAATTTTGTTTTGATGTTATTTGATGATCACGTGTTGATTGGTTTCTTGAATTTGATGAAATTGTTGGTAAAAATTGATTTAAGCGTGAGTTAGGGGTTTTTGTAATATATGAATTGGTGATTTTGATGTTAATTGATGATTTAGTATGCAATTGGTTGTTTGATTATGCAATTAGGAGTGTTAGAAGGATTATTGGGTGAATTGGTTTGGAAGATTTTGGAAAAATTGGGGTTTTGGGGTTTGGGGTAGCAAGATGATAGGATGCTGGCGCCACTGCGTGCTTATTCAGCTAAGTTTAGAGTTTGTGCGAGAATGCTCTGCGAGCGCCACATTCTTTGGGAAAATGGCGCCACAATACCTTATTCATGTCTTTGAAATATGTTTTGTGCGAGTTGATTCTTGTGCCGAGCGCCAAGTTCTTTGGGAAAATGGCGCCTGTGCCTATTTGTGTGTTGGGTGCGTGTGTGCGATGTGAGCGCCAAATCTGCCCAGGGGTGCCCAGAATGGCGCTTGTGTCAGCATGCTTGATGTATGCAGGTGAGTGAGTTCTTTGTGCAGGCGCCGAGAATGTGGGTATTTTGGGCCGGGAGTGAAACTTGCATTACAGGCACATTTCCTCGTGCCAACTTTTGTATTCACCTGCCAACTTTCAATTTTAAACATTTTGGCTCAGTGGTTTACACGATTGCAAGTGTATTTTTGAAAATGTCCGGTAGAAGCTCGTTTTAGGTGTGTTTTGGAGCCAGTGAGTGCAACTTGTATTTCTAAACATATTTTCTCGTGCCAACTTTTGTATTCACCTGCCAACTTTCAATTTTAAACATTTTTGGCTCGAGTGGTTTTCTGATTGCAAGTGTATTTTTGAAAATGTCAGGTGGGAGCTCGTTTTAGGTGTGTTTTGGAGCAGGTGAGTGCAACTTGTATTTCTAAACATATTTTCTCATTACCAACTTTTGTATTCACCTGCCAACTTTCAATTTTAAGTGTTTTGGCTCAGTGATTTTCTGAGTTCAAGTGTATTTTTGAAAATGTCGGTAGAAGTCTCGTTTTATGTGTGTTTTGGAGCAGGGAGTAGAAACTTACTTTTCTAGGCATATTTCCAACTGTGCCAAATTTTGTATTTACTGCCCAAATTCATTTTTAAACATTTTTGGCTCGGGTGGTTTTGATTTGAAAGTGTTAGTGTGGTAGGTCATGAGGCGCCAAAAAGTGTCTTTGCACTGTGTCTTAGTTTGTATGCAGAAAGCTGGCGTAATGCGAGTTTGTGTCAGAGTGCTGTGTTGCGGGCGCCCAGTTGCTTAGGAAAGTGGCGCCCGATGGTTTGTGTTGCCACGGGCGCCAAATCTTGAGTTTACGGCGCCTAGTCTTTGTGTTGCACCGGGCGCCCCAGAATGTGCAGGGAAAATGGGCGCTGGTGCTTTGCGAAGTGCCTAAGAGAGTCTTTATTTTGGTCCACTAGGGTGATTCCAGTTTAGTCCCACTAGATGATTGTTTTAGTCTAAGTGGTGGTTTAGGTCACGAGTGAGGTTGAGTGCCCTAGAGGGGAATAGTCAGGTGGGACATGTGGTGTTGAGGGTTCATAATGAGGTGATTTGTAACACCCATTTCTACCGTGTAATTTAAATCAAAAATCGAGTGTACAAAAATCTTTTTGAATCATTTTCTAGTTTAGTGTGTTGTTATAAAATAGTGCCTTTGGTGGCTATGGGATTACTCGGTAGCGATACTACTTGCAGCGAGCACATCGGCCACGCTTTGAGGCTACCGGTGATGCCTTGTAAATACACGTGAAAGAAAATCTAGCCTTAGTGGCGAACCACGGTTTAGCCATAGTCATTGACACCACCAATAGTATAACAAAATTTAATAATCAGCGAAATGGGCGTCACGACTCTTTATCATAAACCAAAAACCAAATCGTAACACGGCGGATAACTCATAGAAATATAGTTTACGCATAATGCGTGAGAAAACAAATCATTATCTCGGCGGCATAATCGTGATATCAAAACAATACGCAGAGGCTCGGCGAGGGCAAAGCGGACCAGCAATACGTCTAAACCCCAGGCCCTAGGTGCTCGTATCGGAAGCGGGCGGCTGGGAGTAGTAAAGTGGAAAGCCCTCACTCCACGACTACGTGGTAAATAACAATGAAAGGGTGAGTCTCGAACTACATAATAAAGGCGATAATAAGCGTTATACAAGCATAGTAATACGACCTTTCGAACACAGCTAATCTAATCAATAATATTCATGCACTAATGAGGATGTATGCAATGTCATCATGCATGTGGTACCATTATTGCCGTGGCCTCGAACTTCCACGATCATCATACAAGGCCCACGTGCGCGGTGCTTCACGATCACTTTATAAGGCCCCGCCTCGAACTTCACCGATCATATTATAAACACTACGACGCAGCCGATGTATGCATGAGACTCCATGTACATCCACAGACATCATTTCAAACAATTCAATACACCCCAATTACTCTTACCTCGATTATCGACTTCATTTTATAGCCTCGCGGCAGCCCGGCGACCACGTACCCCCGTGGCATGCTCGATCACCTCATTATAACCCTCGACACCATTATGTCACGCAGGGCTGTCCTCTACAAGGGTGTCACTCGGCCTTACCGAGTCTAAACCACCATTTAGGACCAAAACAATCATCTAGGACCAAAGCATCACTAGGGACCAAAGCGACACCTCTTAGGCACTTGCGGCACCTTTAAGAACTTAGGAATTCAACGGCACAAGGTTTTGGGAAAATCCTCACTTCCGGAGGCGCACCTGCTTGGCGCGCGAGAAGAAGAAAGCAAGAAAGCGCGCGGGTAGGTCATCCCTAACTCTCAAAGTTTACGTCATGCATGCGAGGTGTGCGCCTTGCGAGGTTCTGTGTGAGGGCGCTTGTATGAGATAGCGTGTGATCTTGATCAAGCCTTGGCTTTCTTGCTTGCGTAAGTTTGCGCGCGCATGCGCCAAGATATGTGCGCAAAGACACCATTCCCGGACCACGAGCGTACGGTTGGCGCCCCGCATTGACCAGCTCACCCCTGACACCTTCAAAGCCAAAAACCACAGGCAAAATGTTTAAAAATGGATTTGGGTAAGTAAACACAAAATTTGTACATGAAATATGCCTAGAAAAGTAAGTTCACTCCGGGCTCCAAACACACATAAAGCAGGCCCCTACAGGGACATTTTCAAAAATACACTTGAACTCGAGGAAACCACTGAGAGCAAAACACTTAAAATTGAAAGTTGGCGGTGAATGCAAAAGTTGTACGAGAAAATATGTTTAGAAATACAAGTTGCACTCATAGGGCTCCAAAACACACCCCAGCAGGCCCCTCTGGAACATTTTCAAAAATACACTTGCAATCGAGAAAACCACTCGAGCCAAAATGTTTAAAATTGAAAGTTGGCGGTGAATACAAAAGTTGGCACGAGGAAATGTGCGAGAAATGCAAGTTTCACTCACGGGCTCCAAAATACCCACGTTACAGCGCCCGGCGGACAACTCACTCACCCGGTTCTTTGCACGGTGACCACGAGCGGCGCCGTGCAGGCACCACAGGCGGCATTTAGCGCCCACATCGGCGCACCCACACCACCCGGCGCTGAAAAGCGATTGCCGCGGGCGCCATTTTCCCGGCAACTTGGCGCCCTGGTGAGATTCACGCTACACGAACACCTTCTGCACGCATGAGCGATTACCGAGCGCCATTTTCCCGGCAATGTGGCGCCACAGCGATGCTGATTCTGCCTGAACTCCAAATTTCACGTGAAGCGGTACGGCGCCCAGTCCTAGCATCTTGGCGCCCCGAACACGCAAAACGAATTTTCCAAATCTTCCAAACGATTCACCCCGATGATGGTTACAATGCTCTAATTTCAAAATCAAACAACCAATTGCATGCTCGAATCATCAGACACATCAAAATCACAAAATCACACAATGCAAAAACCCTAACTCACACAAATCAAGCCATTTTTCCATAAACAATTTCATCGATTCAAGAAATCAATCAACATGTGATCATCAAAAAATAACATCAAAACAGCCCCTATGACACATATATTACCCATTATCTCCTCTGCATTATAGGTGAGACTCCACTTTACCTCAAATTCATAGTAAGAAACAAGGGAATCAGTCAGGAACAAAACCCACATAATGATCAAGCTTGAGCCCGAAATTGCTCTTCTCCTCCTGTACTCCTAGGGTTTCTTGTGAAGTAGCTCTCTCTTCTCTCTCTCTCTTATAACTTTCTTTCTTTCTTTCACAAAATGAAAAGAAATTCCACCCCTTTGAAGATATATGTATATTGGAGCGAGTGCACCTTGGGCCTTTTACACCAGCCCATTTCTTCCACCAACTCCACTTCCAATTAAAATATTTTACTAAATTATAAACACCATTATTATAATTTAATATAATTAAAATTAGTCTGACACCTAAACAATTTAATCAATTTCTTAATTAAATTGTTTGGAGATTATTCTATTCTCCGACAGGAGATTTAAAGTCCCTCAAAGGGGTCGTACACGAAGTCAAATAACTCACGGATAGGACTCAGCATCTTGCTTTCCGGCTCCCAGTGCATCACTGTCCGCTGACTCCCAGCCACGCTACGCCATTGCGAGCTGATGTCTTTCCTGCCGGCCACGCTTCAACCTGCCATCACCGATCCTCAGCGGCACCAGTCTCCTGCGGTGAGGTTCTGCCATCTACCTCTACATAAATCATGTGAATCACGGCGAGGCGGAGTGCGGAATATGCTTGGCGGAAAGTGTGACCGCGCGTGGAAGACTGTCGGTGCAAGTTCGAAAGATTGGGTGGCAGGAAGGCCACCACATAAGCAACCTTTCTGACCTACCGGTGATTTGAGTACGGTCCAGCTAAACGCTTAGGTAAGCTTCGCTTGCACTTGAGCCACCTTGACACGGTCAACCGGCGTGACCTCGAGAGAACACATGCTTTCGCGACTGAAACTCCAAGTCCTTCCCTCCTACTTATCATGATAACTTTTACTGCAGGCTACGAGACTCTTTCATGCTTCTCGGATCATTTTCACGCTTCTCGATTAGTCTCACTAACGAGCTCTGGTCCAAGGGCAACCTTTCTCCCGGACTCATTGCCAGCCGCAAGGAGTTACGCACCTCGCCCATCCCTGATTGCCTGCAAGAAAGAGCCATCCCGATACTTTCCGAATGGTAGGCTACATTGTATAGAGTGAACTCAATCGAGTGGAAGGTATGTATCCCACGCCTCCACGCTCTAGTACACAAGCTCTCAAAAAGATCCTCAAAGGCCCGGATGGTTGTCTCTGTGCGACCACTCCCGGTCCCGAGGATGGTAGTTTGGGCTTCGACCTCGGCGCAGACCCCTAGCGCCTCTGCGATGACTACCCCCGAAACTAGGATGTAATGGCGGATGCTGCTGTCGAGCACAATACTCTTGGGACCCCATGAAGCTTCACGATCACTGAATGTAGAATTCTAGCCAACTTTTACTTGGGAAAGGTGATATTGGTAGGAAATGAAATGAAGCGGACTTGAGTCGGCCTATCCACAATCACCCAAATAGTGTGAACCCACTCACGATGCCAGCATTGATCCAGTCCAAGTCACTTAAATCTTTGTCCCACTTCCATTGCTGAATCTCACTAAGGTTGCATCGACCATGAGGCCTCGAGCCAGTACTCTGTCTTTGACTTAGCGCCGTCGAGCATGCATATACAAAGCTACATGTGACATACTCTTCATGCGGGCCACCAAAAGCAGTTCTTCGGATCATGATACATCTTAGTGGCACACGGATGAATGCTACGGCACCTCTATGGCTCTCCTCAGTATCATCTTTTTCAACTCCAGCATCATACGGAACCACAGTTACGTCACGAATCTCAAAACGCCGCAGGAATCAACTTTTGTAATCCCCTACCGGCTTGCTCGCAGTGACCCAACAAATCTACCAAACTTCCGCATCCTAACCCAGGCGATCTACGTCGCAGCAGAGTCAGCAATGTAAC